>JASAOA010001793.1:0-79775 GCA_030849815.1 Vickermania spadyakhi
TGAGGCACACCTGCATGGTAGGCATCCCAGAGAGACGCGTCTTCACTTGGATCACTCCCTGAATCTCACTAGACACGACTGTGCCGTCCTTGCTCAGTATCATGCTGACGCGCTCACATACATCCAGAAAGACTTCATTCTTTCGATACGAGTACTTCTTGTCGGGGCGCCAAGGGGTACCAGTGCCTGTTACTGCGCTCGATACTACAGCGGTGCTGGCGGGCTTATCGGGCATCAAAAAGGAAAGCAGACCCTCCTGTGTGACGTACTCTTTCAGCACTTTCTCCTCTGTAAACTGCGGATAACCAAAATCGCACATTTCGTCGAGCAGCTCATACACAATGACAAAGTTGTCGCGAATAGACACCTCCGTGACCTTCCGGAAATAAAATTCCCAAACTTTAATGCATCGCTTCATAAATGCAATTTGAAGCAGTGGCATGCAGTTAATCGCACTCACCATCAACAGGTACACGTTGTTCTCTCGAATGTACGTGTAAGTGTAACCGTCCTCCTCGAAAACAGGGGTTAGTTTCGACTCCTCTTCCAGCAGCACGCGGCGCCGAAACGTATCGAACATGCGCTCCTTCTGCAGGTCCCCTCGGTACGTCCGATAAATTATTGGACTACCGGATAGGTCGAGCACACAAAAGCAAGATGCCATGTCCAATACGTGGCAGTCAGCGAGCAAAAGGAAGAAAATTAAAGCTTCAATAGGGGAAAAAAAAAAAGAAATAAATAAAAAGATGCTTAAAAAGCTCTCCACTGGTAAGAGAATAATTTCAGCTCCGCTACGGTGACAAAACGTGCAAAGAAAGGAGAAGAACAGTTGTCGTAAAGCAGATCAGAGAGCAAACAGTACCCTTCCACCGTTACAGTTTTTAAGATGATGGATCTATTCATTTTTTTTACGACAATCAATCAACTCTGCCATCCTCGAATCATTTCATATCAGACACTGCAGGATTGGCAATTTCTCTCTACGGTGGAAGCACTAATTCTAAACCATCGTAGGCAAGCTCAATGCTTTCTAGCATGTCTAAAAAGTGTTGTCGCCAGGCCTTTTCTTTTAGGTCTTTCCACTTTCCCGTTTGTAACCCCGCAATGGTTGCCTTGCGCTCTCGTTCGAGCTCCTTCGCCCACGTTTGATTCCCGAAATGGTGCTCTACGGAGCAGTACATCCCGACACAGTACACTTTCCGAGGATGTAGACGGTGGAAAATGGGCCAGAGGTCATCCCAGCAAGTGTGCGCCGGTGAAGAGGCGCCATGCATCTCCAGGAGGTCAATCACAAGAACATCAATCTTCATCAAATCTTCCAGAAAAGCGTACGAGTTTTCTGGAATCCTGGTGAGATCTGAAATGTAGACCACACAGGAGTGTTCGGCCAAAGCAGGAGACTTCCACCCTCCTTGGCTCTTGAACCCCACCCCTTTCCCAAAGACAAACCCTAAGGAAATGTAGTTTTTCCCGTGCTCCACGGGAAGCGAGTATAAGAGAAAATCCGACGGAACAGACTCCAATGGAATCGCAAGCGGCCGGTCCTCTGGAAGAAGGATAGGTTTAAGCCGGGCACGAGAAGAACGAGGTGTTTTCGTCTCCACTGTCGCATCTCTAATAGCACGAGAACTGATCGCATGCTGTGTGCTTGCGAGTGTGGTGTCGGACACCACCAGCTGAACTTCCCGAAGCGTTGGCTCCGTCAGAAACATGGGAATCAGTTCTACACAGGGCTTCAGCGCCGTGCTGCTGGCATTAGCCCACTCCAGAGTGGAGGTATGAATGTCGCAGAGGTCTTCCACGCAATTCATCGCGTCTGCGTGGCCATGTGATACCAGAAGGGCGTCAACGTAGCGAATGCGGCGTGGAGCCATCACTCGCAAGTAGGCGTTCCGAAACGTTTTCCCAGCGTCAATCAGTACTCGCACGACCGACTCCTCTGCTTTTATTAAGGAGCTGTCCAAAGGAGAGATGGACAGAGAAATAAGCAATGACACGTTATTTCGTCGGTTAGGGCTGGCGAGGTCTTGTGCGGCATCCGTACAGCAGCACGTGGTGTTGGATCCGACATGCCCAATAACCGGAATCGCACACGAAACACCGGATCCAACAAAGAGGAGCCGCAATGACGACGATGTCATTAAAGATCACAATACTAAAATATAAAAGCACTAATAATAAAATAGATAAAATGTGTGTGTATGCATGTATGGAGGTGAAGTAGAGAGAAATACCTGTAACCACAGATATCAGAGAAAGAAAGGATGTTGAGCACTGAGTTCTGAATTTCTCCTGCAGCAGCGGATATCGATTGTACAGCAATACGTGATGAAATCCTCTTATCTTTTATTTTTTTTTAATATTTTTCTATCCACAGTACATATATAAAACGCGATAAGATAGTAGTGCGATGGTTTCGTCTCAGGCAGGGAGTGTGATCGAGTAGCCATCGTAGCCCATGGTCACTTCCACCCCGTGATCAGCGGGCAGACGTCCTGCGTCGACTTCCTTCTGTAATGCCGCGCCGAGCTCCGCCTCAATATCCCCCTGGCGGATGTCGCACGACATCCCGGTGGTGACGACGTGCTTTGGACGAAGCCGAACCGTCAGTTGGGCTACGTCCTCCAGGCACCAGTGCGAGTCCGAGGTTTTTCCAGTGCGATGGAGACAGTCCACCACCAGTAGATCCACCGCGGCGAGATCATCGAGAAAGGCGCTGGAGGCGTCCGGCAGCCCGCAGATATCCGGCAGATACACCACACACGACGACGACGGCGCGCCAGGGATGGGGGCGGAGGCGTCGCTCTTGAATCGGGTCCCGCGGCCAAACACGAGCCCCATGGACGTTTCCGCTCCGTTTACCATACTCCTCACCGGTACGGAGTACACTGGGGTTCCTTTAAAGGGCGGGACGTAGAGCGAAGTGGGTCGCGCATCCGGAACGGTAATCAGCTGCAAGGAAGTGGACCGGCGGATCCCGATGTGGTTCCACTCCCGATGTGTGTTGTCGGCATGCTGCTGCTTTGTCCTTTCCCACGCCTCCTCGTAGCTCTTCTGATCGGTGTGGCTCCCTCCAATGTCCAAGCTGTTTCGAATAATGTACCTCAGCTTGTGCTCCATTTCCTGCTTCGTGGAGGGGAGCATGTATGTCGGGACGTAGTGGTGAATCAGCCACTCCCCGTGGTGGACGGGACTCATACTCTGCAAATCACGCAAGTCATCCACTCCCGCCATTGCGCACGGCTTTGCAGACGTTAAGAAAAGTGCGTCCAGAGATCGAACATCTTCTTTCGTCAGCACACGAAAATAAGCGTCACGGAACGTTTTCCCGCAGTCCACCATGGTGTGGTACAGCTGAACGCCGCCGAGGGAATTGATCATCGGAGAGGTGAAGTAGGCAAAGGAACTACTTGTCGTCATGTTCGAGGCGTCCGACGAGACAGGGCTGCTCGTTCCTTCCGCGCGCACAGTGATGAGAAGGCTAGCGTTGTTACGAGCGTGTGGGCCAGTGGGGTGGGCAATGGCGTCCTCGCAAGCACACCCAGAACCACCGAAGTGCCCAATGACTGGGACGCCGGTGGATGCGCCAGAGCCAACGAGTGTCAGACGCATGTGCCCCACAGGAGGTGGATTGATTCGATGAATGGAGCTCATTTGTCACACACCGGATCGGAGAGGGTAAAGGAAGGGATCGCTAATTGTAGGTGAAAAACAAATAAGACGTAGGAAAAACGATAATAGAAAAAGCAGAGGGTTATATTTCATTCACGACAGAACAACAACATTATGAATCTACCACACAAGTGCTGACAATTTTGTGAATATTAAATTCAGTTGCTCATATGAAGATGAAAGGTCCTTTTGTGGTGGTCAAAATTCAAATTTAAATTTGAACTGCTATTAGCCTACTGCAGATTTTATTTTTAGGTGTCGTCGTAGGTAACTCATCCTCGAGTAAAATAATAAAGCTGCAACAGCCTTGTGTATCAGGTGTTCTAATGGAAGTAAAATACTGTAGAATCTAGTACAAAAAATCTTCTGTTAAACAGAAAGCGAAAAAAACTAAACTTAAGTGAGTTACATCGAATATAATCGAGTCTCAAAGCAACAGTAATAAAGTGATGATAATTATCTTAAAAAATAATAAGATATTCTTAAGGTGACACACTCTAGAGCGGTTCATGGTCTTTTAGTGCTGTGAAACGGCAGTTCAATTCTTTCATTCTGTGTTTCTTAATCGGAAGGGGACCAGGCAGTTAAGCACACCCCACGTTCATACCATAGTCCCACTGTATTCGTGCTGGTGGGAACCACCTCCACGTCCACGACATCCAGCAAGAGCTCTCGGTTAGCGGAGGCGTAGAGAGGCACCGCAATAGTGTTGCGACGGGCATCCTGGCTTCGAAGCCTCAGGGCAAGGGACTCCTGCGGCACTGCGACTTCTCCCTTTTCGGCGCCGACGGTCCGCTTCTCCCACGACCAAGTGAGCTGTACGGTGTGGGTCAGCGCTGATACGGTGGTGGAAGACGTCTCGAGGAGAGCCGCACGGCCATCGGACTCGTTCACCTTCGCGCAGTAGAGCGTCAGGCCAGTAAAGAGCAGCGCGCCGTCCTGAAGTGGACTGGTGGAGGTCGACGTCGAGAGTCTTACCCGTGGCACTAGTTGTTCCAAGGAGAGACGTCTCTCTCTAGCGTAGTGCTGCTTGAATGCCGTCAGTAAACCACCAGGGGAGAACAGGAGCCCCAGATGAACGGGTGTGCGGCTTAATTTCTTCGCCACCACCGCATCTGCGAGCTCCAACACGTGCTCCAGGCGAGCCTGTATATCTGCCATCCACGGGTGAAGAGACGATAGGGTGGAGGAGAATGTGGTCAATGTAGACCAGCGTCGCGGGACAGTGTCCCTGGTGACGTCCTCGACGAGGGAGCGAAGCAGCGCTGCTGGTTTCCGTTTCCCGTTGGCAATGCTATCGAGTTCGCTCACGTCGGACCAGAGACGCTGCACCAGCAGGGACCCTATCTCGGTCTCGCGCTCAATGGAGAGGGTCAGTGGATCGCGCGTTTGATCGCCGGACTCGTTCCGCATCGCTGAGGTTGCGCTGCGATCCACCAGAGGGTGCCTTGTGTAGCGCTCTTCCAGCCGCTTCAGTGCCGGCCCCCAAGTTTCGCACAGCACTCGCAGCCTCGCAGACCACTTTGCCTGTAACATGTAGCTCGGAATCGACTCGACGTGCCCAGCGCTGGCCCTCGGGCTTGACACCTCTTCAGCCACCTTCAGCTCCGCCAATTCATCGCTGAGCGCAATCTGTACGGTGGAGAGCCTTTCGAGGGCTTGAAGTGCCTGCTGTGCCAGCATCACCCGAGAGACGCTGCTGGGAAGTCCAAGCCACTGAGGAGGACTGCTGCCGTCGGGAAGCGCCGCAATCCAATTCATAAAACTCGACCGGCTCATGGATGGGGTTAAGGGGGGTAGGGGCGGCGTACCGCTCTCCGCGTGGGTGAGCCAGGATGTTTGATTCCACAGAGAGCCGTTCAGTATCTTTTCGCAGAAGATATCAATCACCAACTGATCAAATGGATTGCTAACCTTTCCACCGTATACCGTTTCCGCAACGATCGCCCGAAGCGCTACCCAGTCCACCTCGAGCGGGGCCGAGCTTCCGGGTAGCGCCGCCGTAGACCATGCCTCAATCGCTTGCACGACACGGATGAACTCGGCGTCGCTGAACTCATACGCCTTACTCCACCCCAGCGGTAAGTAGAAGAGACGCTCCGTCAGGATCGCGTGAACCCACGCAGCAGCGAAGCAGAGTCGATGCGTGCCCGCGGAGCTCTGACCCTCCTTTTCACTGGCACCTATGCTGCTCTTCATCTTCTCCAGCATCCCGTAGGTTTGAAGCATCGAGGACTTGATGCCGGGCGGAGGCTCGAACACCACCGTGACGCATTCCTCCAGAAGGTTGACCGGCAGGAAGCCCTTCTCGCTCCGGCTAGCACTTCGCTCAGCAGTGAGAAACAGGCGAAAGTTGGAGTGCACGCGGCCCTCCAGCCGATGGGCGTGAAGGTACTTCTCTAGCTGGTCCACATACGACTTAGCCAAATGAACATTCTTTAAAAGCACCCAGCACCCCGTCTTGATGCCCTCCTCCACATACTTCTCAGCGTACGTGGTGCTCTCCATGCTACCCATGGCGGCCAGTCGCAACATCGTCCCGCTCTCTCTCGCCAGCTGTTCCACAGGAATCGAAGGATCGTAGTTTGCATCCGACACCATCAGCAACGGTGAAGCGGAAGTGAGTTCTGGCAGCGCATCGGCCACACTGTGCGTCTGCAGGCTAAAGAACTTGTGGACGCCCTTGGCGGACGGCGTGGAGCACGCCTGCTCGTCGTTCGATCCATCAGCTCCATCGAAAAATAGCTGCAAAGTTTTGAGGGCTGCTGCGAGAAAGTCGTCCGGGCGCGTATAAAAGAGGATCAGAGTGAGAAGGAACGCTTTCCGCACCGCCGCAGTAGAAGGGGGGAAAGCATCTGCGGGTAGCATTTGGTATTGCGAGATGGGAGACGCGGACGCGAAGAATGCCTCCCAGTCTGCGGCGTGGCCGGGGCTACTCAGGGAGTCGCGGAGCGTGTGGAAGGCGGGCTGTTGCAGTACGGCTGCCAAGGCCCTCTGCCGCTGCTTACCCACGGAAAGGACGCCGAGGGCTGCCAACACGGATGGGAAGGCCGCCGCTTCTGTGGAGGAGGGGAGGGCCTCTGAACTTGGGGCCCTCAGCGTCTGCAGCAGCCACTCCCACTCTTCCTCCTGTATCGAGACGCCGTATACTTTCTTCAGATCTACGAAGGGTGTCGCCAGAGAAGGAGCGAGTTGTTCCGCAGAGGCGATGACGGAATGCACGCTGCTCCGCATTTGCGCGAGTCGCAGAGCCAAGACGAGGTGATCCTCCATAAACATGCCTCGCACCGCGCGGCGGTGGAGTAGATTAAACACATACGAGGTCAAACACTTCATCCGGTTCAGTTCTTCTGCGATAGAATCTGCTGTCTCCTCACGGTCGGTATCTTCGTGCTGAGAGCGCAGTCCCCCATTAACTTTCGCAGGTAGGGCGGAGAGGGCATCCTGAATAACACGAAACACAAAGTCGACGTTATAGTGGTAAAAACTGTTGAGCTCTGAGAAGCGTTTTAATGCAAAGAATGTGGACGACACGATGTAGGCCAGTGGCCGGTAGCGGTTTTCAACACCCTTGATGGTTTGCATCGCCACCCCACTGCTATTGATATCATCCTGCATGGTGCGAGCATCCGTCTTTAGAGAAGCAAGCGTAGAAATCAGCTGATCATTCTCCAACAGACTCCCTTCCGCCTCCGCTATGGTGGTCAGCAGCTTCTGCTCCAGCACTCTCAATCGAAGCTGATACTCTCCTTGAGCTTTCAGAAGCGCCGTACGCTTGGCATCCATGTCGGGGCGCTCGTGCAGAATGATGCGGTGCAGACACTGGGAATACAGCGAGGACCTCGTGACGGTGAAGTTAACAATGCAGGTTTGGCCGGCGAGAGTTGGGCTGGGCTGATAGTTCGGATCTCGCGTCAGAAGAAACAGCTTGAAGGAGGAGGAAAGGTCCACGTCATGAGCGCCAACGCGAGTCATGCGCCTCCCTCCATTCTGCCGAAATTCCTGGTTCAGCAGCGGCGTGACTGCCGGATCGAGGAACTCCGCGTCTTCCAGAATGATTGGATAGCCGAACCGCACCGCCATCTCCAGCTGCTTGAGGTATCCCGCACGACTGAAGCTGGCCTTACTGATCTTCTGACTCGCGTACTCGCTCTGCAGAAACAGCGCCGCCGCCCCTGTCGGATCAATGAGTAGTGGATAGCGCTCGGTCCGATGCATGATCATCGCGTTCTCCGCACACAGCTGATCCGTCGGAAGGCCGTGCTGTTGCCACTCCAGATGCTGGGACGGCGTCACGAGGTAGAGGAGCACGTTAGGATTCTGCCGGAATGGAATGCTGGCAATGTCAAGACAGCTAAGCCACCGCGGCATTAGCAGCTTCTCTCGAACACTTTCATCGAAGAACCCAATGTAGGCAAGGAAACTTGCGCTGACAACGCAGTCTCCCACCTTCGTGCGGGAGAAGGTGTCGTAGGTCTGAACTTCCTCTTCCCAACGGGACTGCTCATCCAGCAGTTGACCAAGAATCGTGGTCGCTCGTTCGCACTTGGCGGCGATGAGGCTTGTGTGATGCTTCAGATCTGCAATTTTTTCTGTCGTAGTTTGGTACTCCATCTTGAGTTTCTGCAGGAACGCCTCCTTCTCTTCTATGTCCCTTTCCGTCGCCTCGAGCGCCTGAAGCTTCTCCGCATGAGCTTTGGTGAGGCTCTCTACCATCTTTTGCATAGGCCGGAGCTTCTTGTAGATAAGAGAGTATTCGATCTGGGCGAGCACCCACTGCAGCAGAGGCCCAGCCGCCTTGGAAGCACGATACGCTGCAGCCACCGTCAAGTTGTCTCCCATCATTGCACGGACGCGCTCCTGCGCGGCGTCGGAGATGTGCGCTGGTTTAAACTCTTTTACTCCGGACAGAAAGTCCTCGCGTCGGATGTGACCCTTCAGTGTATCCCAATCGTCACTGTTCCGCTCCCCCATCAAGGTGAGCACCGCCTCGAGCACGCGCTTCACCATCGCGGGCGGGGTGGAATACGCCCTGATTTCACGTAGGTACTCCGGCTTGACAGTGTTCAGCGCGGCTTCCGCCTCTCGAAGGGCGGGCTCCACACGCGAGAGATCGCTCTCAATCACTGTCTTGTCGTGAATGATTCTGGCCTCCTCTTCCTGCAGTTGGCATCGGAGTTCCTCAGCGGCCTCCTTTTCCTTCTTCGTCGTGTCGGTCTCCACCACAATGCGGTCCAGCATCTCCTGTGCGTTGCGACTACTCTCCGTAATGATCACTTCGCTTGCCTTGAGTTGGCTTCGCTGCTGCTCAATCTCACGAGAGGTTTCGTCCAGCTTCTTCAATCCATTCCGCAAGTGCTGCAACTGCTCCGACGAGCCCGTGCATTTCTCACGGAAAAGTCGCACAAAGTGGGACACCACATCCGTGAAATGGCGCGGTGTTACGAAGGTGCCGCGATTGGCCTGTCGCGAGCGGAGCGATAGATTCAGCTGTGAAGTATTCTCATGAATAGCGCACAACACCGCCACAACGGCCTCGTGCGCTCCCTCTTCCGAGGGGAAACTGCGGTCACCGTCATCGGTGATCAGCTTCTCCGCCGCAATGCGCGCGTGTGCGATTTGTGCTAAGGTTTCTCGGTCCCAGTCGCCGAACCAGTCAATGGTGCAGCGGTTGAACAAGGCAGGGCTCGCGACGGCCCGATTCGCAAACTCTGCCGAAGACGGGTTGATAGTGAAGACCACATGAAGCTTCTCCTTGACATTGTGGAGAAACCAGCGGTAAAGATCGTGATCGGTGGCGGTCGAGAGGTACGGCAGCGCAGAGCTTTCCTTTCCAGAAGTGGAGGATTTCGTCACACTTACTGCATCTCGAATGTCCTGCATCAGCTTCATCCACTCCTCACCTTCAAAGAGTCCAGGCACTTCACCGGAGGCGAGGAGAGCGTTCATATACTCTAGGAAACTAGGCTGCATAATATTCGATTCATCGAAGATGAAACAAATCTTCTCTCCTTTGCAGCCAGAGCGGCGCAAAAGGGCTCTCAGATCCGCCTCAAACGCCAAGATGTCGTAGTCCCGATGCACTTTCAGCCAAAACACCGAGTACCCTCGCATCCACGCGGCAAGACGGGCGATCATGCTCTTTCCCACTCCAGAAGAACCGGCCATCAGCATGTGGCCGAGCGGCTGACGGAGAACACGGTCGAGACGAACAATGTGGTCTACCATCGCGTCGAACACCACGAGCGGAACGGACACTTCCTCCTCACAGAACGTCTGGATGCGCTGCTCAATGAGAACCCGAAGATCTTCGCGTTTGCTGTCTGTGTACTCTTTAGACAATAGAGTGGAGTACAGCATGGGTCGCTCATAAGCCGACGAGGGCAATTCCGGAAACTGCTCCCGAAACGCGTCGTCCATCATGAAGTCCGTCCACTCTCGTTCTTCTCGAGTGACGAGGCGATCCGAGAAGACACGGAGTCCCTCATGCACGGCGAGGCGCACTAGTGCATCCACCTCAAAGCTCTTTTGCTCTGCCTCCTCCCACGTCCTGATACCCTCGTAGATCGCTCGTGACCAGCGAGAGAGCTCACGAGGGGAGTAGAGATAATGCGGCTTCTGCATCGGCGTGAACTGCGACTGCGATGCGAGATACACGTTCACCATGGCCTGCGCCAGTCGATCTGAGTATTGCCGCATAATGTTCAGGTTAACGTGCAGGATAGCTTTACAGTAGGTGGAGTAGATGATATGCAGCGACTCGTGAGATGGGAAGTCCACAAACAATACAGGTGCCCATCGGCAAAACCGGTGTGGAAGTGGAATACGCCCGGGGTCAGTAGGCGGATTGCACGCCCCCACAATCTGCACTCCTTCGACATGCACCCACACGTTGTCCCTCGCCCGGAAGAACCCGTTGCACTCCATCAGCTGACGCAGGAGCTGCAGCACCGTCTGAGTGCCATAACAGTCCAGCGCCGGGAGATTAATCTCATCGCAGAAGAGCAGCAGCTTCTTGTCCGATGACGGTGACAGCACGTAGCCCCGCGCCGTGTTGCGCAGTGTGCAGTACTGCTCCAGGGACTTCAAAATAACGTCGACAGTGGTGCCACTCGAGAAGTTGAGGAAGGCTGCCTCGTACTCTGGAAAACGACTCAGCACGGAGTTGATAGACATCGTTTTACCAGACCCGGGAGGTCCGCATAAAATAGCAGAGCGGCCGGAGCCGATCCACGACGACAGAATATCTTGGTGGCGTGCCGTGTCGACGGTGGGAATCACGGTTTCATTGGCACCCACCTGCTCGGCAAGAATCTTCACCTCGCTGACACGATCCCGCACCATCTTCCACTCCCCCGTGGTGTAGTCCACTTCCACCTCCAGTATGGACCACACACCTCCACTGACGGTGGCCTCCAAGTGCAGGTCTGACGCGAGGCGCTCCCGGTGTTCGTACGGCATCGGCGCGCCGAGGCCCCACACGACCGCATAGGCCATGAGCTTCTCTGCCATTCTGGTCAACACATGAGGCAGCAATGGACTACCACTCTCTTGTTCGCACCGAAACGTCCGCCACACCCCCTCCCACAGAATGGCAAAGACTCCTTGAAGCAGCTGAAGGGTATCCAGCTCCATAATACAGTGATCTCGGTACGTTGAGGAGGTCATGAGCTCGATGCCCTTGGAAATGATATCGTGACGTCCAAAGGCAGGCCCTAAAGTGCTCAGAATTTCCGATTGGATGCGGCGCGCATCGGGATGTCCCCCTTCGTGACGCCATCCGCTGCCACCCACCGGTGCTGCCCCGGGCCCCAGCTCGACCAAGGCGCGTCGCATCGCCTCCTCTCCGTCTCCCGTCGTCTCGCGTTCCGAGACCGGCGCGGTGGCCGCTGCAATGTATTGGTTGAAGGGCTTGCCGCGGTGAATGGTCACACCGCGCTTGCCTCGCTTCAGGTCCTCGGCAAGCCCAATCCGCTCTTCTTCCAGCACGAACGAAAGGTGGCGTCCGCGAGCATCTGCAATGGGCTTCTTCTCCAGCTGCTGATACGCGTACGTGAGAACACAGGCCAGTGGTACGACCCCCTCACTGAACCAGAGCATCCCACATCGCGATACTGTTGCGGGGGTTGCATATCGAAGGTTCTCGACTTCAAAAATAATACGAACGGACGTAGGCAGTGCCAGACGTTCTCCATTGGGCAGCGTTAAAATCTTGTTATCGTCCAGCACAGAGTTCAGGTTTTCTACCCACTCGGGGTCCACGTCGCCGTCGAAAATAATCCAGTGCTCCATTCGTTTGGGGGAATTCTCCTCTTGCTTCAGGTGATCCGACTCAATGAGGCGCCGCAGCACAGCAGAGAAGGCGCCGTCTTTCCACTCCCGCGTCGTGATGTCCAGCGAGCCGAACAGTTCCGTCTTAGAAAGCACCTTAGGCTCCAGGACGTAGGCGTGTATCTCGATTCGGGGATCCACGCGGACCGTGGCAGCCATCAGCACCTTCCAGGCCATGGTCTTGCCTGCTCCACTCGGACCCACCATCATGAGACCGTGGCGACCCAACTTCGTACTGTGCAGCTGACAAATCTTCTCCACCCACGCCGGTGAGGCCGTGAGTCCGTTTTCCGCACAAACCTCCTGCACCGCCTCGTAAATATCCTGTCCCATGTTGTCCGGAAGACGCTGCTCCGGGAAGAAATCCTTCAACAGCGGATAGAACAAGGCGACGTCCTGGGTGACCAGCTTCGGCGCGATGTTCTCCACAATACAGGACAGCATGAGAGCGGCCTCCTCCTGCCGAATGGAAGCCTCTGAGGGATGCGAAAGTTCGTCTGGGCTCTTCGATCCGACAGCCGCACGCTTCTGCTTGCCGGCAGTCACCAGCACAGATTTGAGGGCACGTAGCCCAAAGTCGTAGTGCGCCTGCTTGGAAAACTGGGAGTCGCACAGCCGAAAGAGCGGCACTACTTTACGGGAGAGGTGCTCTGCGGTGTGAAAGCCCTGCGCAAAGAGCATCACCTCCGCAATCGTCTCGCGATCGGGCACTGACATCGTGACCGTGCGAAAGAGCTGTTTGAGGTTCCCCGGTAAGTTAGAGCGCCCCGCGTAGCCTGGGTTCATAGTGATGAAAATACCCACGTTGGCATTCAGTGGGACCGGCTGGGAGTGCAGATCCACCTCTCGCTGCTGCCGGCGCAAGGACTCCTGAATCAGCTGGATCTGAAGAGAGAGAGCGGACATAATACGCTCCTCCAAACGGTTGAATTCGTCAAAGCAGCCCCATGCACCAACTTGGCACAAGCCGAGGAAGATGCGGCTGACGGCCTGGTAATCAAACGTATCGTCGCAGTTAAACACCAAAACATGACGGCCGAGGTGCATGCCAAGCGCCTTCACCGTCTCTGTTTTGCCCGTTCCAGCAGGTCCTACGGGAGAACCCCCCAGTCGTGTGTGAAGGGCCTGAGTGAGCGTGAAGTAGCACTTGTCCGTAAGAGGGGTTTGAACGAGTCGCTCATAGCACCCGGTGTATTCAAAACCATGTACAATTTGAGCGTCTGCCATACAGCATAGGAGCTGCTCCGTCGCCCCATCCTTCTTCATGTAGAGGCGCAGCACGCGAGACCATTCAAAGTCCTTCACAGACTGCACATTAGAGAGCACGAGGAAGCGAGAGACATCACGCTGATACACCGCAACCGTGATCATCTGCTCGCAGCGATGTCGCATTAGAGTGTGCAGGCTGGTGTCCAGTACGTTGCTCGCCAAACGAACGAGGAGGTGATCCATCGACTGAGTAATGGTAGACGTCGGAGCAGCGGAGGGCGTTGCAGCGCAGATCACAGGTCGATGGCTCACTTTAATGTTGGAAGCCGTAAACTGCTTCTCTTGGATTCGAACCCACCAGAGCTGAAGTGCGAGACACAAAACTTGAGTTGGGAACTTCTCCATCCACGTCAACGTGACTTCGTTGGCTTGAAAAAGTTCTCCCGAGGCCTCTGACGTTCTCGTTCGCAGTGCTAACATCATCCCCGCCTCCGCTTCCAACAGCCAGTCGTACATCGCCCGTTGGTGAACCTCCAGAGGCTCACCCAAGTACTGCACCACCTCTCCTTCGACACTGGAGAAGCCCTTGAGACGGTTCGTGTTCTCCTCGATCACAAAAGCAGCCAGTGCAGTAAACATCTTTCGCAGATGGCGACTCATAAAGGCAGGGTCCGTGCCATTGCCCATGATTTCAAGCAGGTCATCGTCGCCCACAAAAAAGAACCGAGGGAAGCGTTGCCGCTGGCTGTCAAGGTACGCCGTCAAAGCGTGCTGCACTGCATTGATCTGCGACAACATCCGGTGTAGAGTTTGTGACAGCTTCTCGTCCTGCAGAAAGAACTGAACTCCTACCTCTGGAGTCACACTACCCGCACGAGGTCGAGGGAGAATGGTCATCAGCTCTCTCGTGGTGCGTTCAAACTGCACGGTATCGTGTGGCAGCTGCAAGCGTATTTCGTGATTCCCAGTGAAAATTCCATCGAGGTAGACCCAATGCTTCTGAACCTCCACTAGCGTCTCCATGACCTGGCGAAGATGATTGAGTCGACCCTCCACCTCATTGGCCGTCGAAATAAGCGGTGGTGAATTAAAGAACGGGCTGGACCGCATTCCCGCACACGTTCCAAGGTCATCGGCCAACTTATCGAACAACGTGTCCCAGCCTCGAACGAGGCACGTTTGTTTCTTATAAATGGTGACGGAAAACTGAAACGACTCCCAGAAGGTAGAGATATGAGAAAGCTGCTGCTCGATACGACGCTCCCCTTGTGCCACCTCCAGCACATCGTTGTAGACCGCAGAATACGTCAGCGGATCGGAACTCCAAATGTCGCTCACCGTCAGGCGGTCTAGTACCCAGGTGGTGTTCAGCCGCTGCTTCAACACTATCCAGTGCCTTTGAGCCCGTTCCAGCGGAGCCATCGCGTCAGACCGTAAATCGAAGACATATCGTCGCAGTGCACTGGCAGACTTCACCTTCTCAAGCAGCTCCTGATAGACACGGTATGTTTTGAGAGAGACAGGGAAGGACTCTAGGTCACTTTCCATCTGTTGTAGTTCATCCTGAAGCCACTGAGGCTGGAGTTCAAAGAAGGGTGTCTTGCCCAACTCCACAAATTTGGAAGCCACTTGAGTGGCTCTGGTCCAAACCTCCTTTAATGTGTTGACTTCAGCCTGCATATGTTCGATCCTGCTTGTGACCACACGCGGGATTCCCAGCGCCTCATGAATACGATTCACACGCTCGGCTTCCGTTCGCAGCGCAGCGCATGCACTGAAGACCTCCGAAACGATTTGCTGAACCACCATAGGGGTACGTCCCGGGTGTTTGTCGATGTCCTCGAGCTGCCCCTTGACATTCTCCGTAGACTTCTCGAGTGCTTCAGCGAGTGAGTTGGCGGCTTCAAGGAGTAGAGGGCGGCGGATGTGCAGCGCCTTCATCTTTCGGTCGATCAAATCCTTGAGAGAGCGGTACTCCTCCTGAACCTTGGAGGCGTGCATCCAATTATCCGGAAAGGCCTTCCCTAACTTGTGCAGTGTGGCCTCCGACTCTAGTAGTAGATTCACCAGGTCCTCCTGATCCGCCATCTCTGCTTTGATGCGAGGTACCTCACATAAGAACTCAATCGCATCATTGGTATCGTTAATAACTTTCAATGCTTCAGCCTTCGCAAATTCGTCCTTCATTCGCGAAGACGCGGACTGTAGCTCTTGCTCGAGAACATTCTGGAACTTGGAAAGGGCAAAATGGCTCACCTGATCAAACTTTCTGCTGAGTTCATTTTGCACTCCCTCCGCACCGATGACAATGCCACCTAAAAGTTTATTCGGCTGCGTGAAATCCATGAGCTGCGTGGTTACCTTGTTCATCAGCTGGATGGCAGTGCTCCAGCGGCGTAGGTCGTTTCCGAAGCGCTGGTGCATGACGTTGACATCGATGTTGAGGAACTGCTGGCTGCTTCGCCATTCGTGTTCCGCAAAGATTGCTTCTTGGATGCACTTGTCAATCGCCTTCAGCGGTTCTTCTATTGCAAAGGGAGGCAGTAGGTGGAGCAAGTGCTTGTACCCCTTCCGAGCCTCTTCCACCTCCTTCAGATCCATCACATTGGTCTCTTCCTCCAAGTACAGCCGCGGTAAGTTGTTAATCCATCGAAAGTATTCATCCAATTTTTGAAGCCAGTGTTGGCGCCATACAGGGGCCGAAGTTTCCAGGCGTACTTCCTTAAACACGACAATCATTTGTACCCGCAGCGGTCGGAGATGAAACACCTCTGTTTCCACATTCTGCTCGAGGAAACGCAAGTCGTCCCGCATCGATAAAAAGTCCGTCGTCCACCCGTGCAAGAGGAAGCGCAGTTGTGAGATGAGGGCGGCGTCGAGGAGCGGCTGCACCCGCTGCACCCACGCTCGGGCATGCAAGCACTCCATCGACAAGGCGGTGGTGATGGTAAGCATCTCGTTCACTGTTTGAGCAATTGCCTCAGGATGGTACGGTTGGCTGCCTAAACGATGCACCTTGCCGTATACGGACTCGCTCTTCGCACGAACTTCTTGAGCTGTAAATGTCAGAGAAGGGAGCTTTTGGGTAAGCTGGTTCACATAGCCCAGGACATTGGCCTCATCGCTCCAGTCCAGCTGAAAACCTCTCTGAAACAAATCGTTCACCTCCTTGTACGGGTCTGTGGCGAGGAGAGAGATGGTGTCGTCCTCGCCATTGACAGTGGCGTAGTACACCCGAAGTAGCTCTGCAAGGCAAACGGCAATTTGAAACCTTCGCTCGTTACGATGGACAAAGTAGTGCAGCGCGCGAAATGTATCCGCCTCGGGTCCACTGGGTGGTGAGGTGCTTTCCATGTAGCGCACATCGGCAGCCAGTGTTTGGTAAAAGTAAGGGAAAGCCACTTCGATCTGATACACGCTGGACTCGATGGAAGAGCGGGGCTCTGCGTCGATCCCGCGTTGGCGCCGAGCCAGCGCTCCTTCCCGGTGCGTGACTTCTGCGACCGTGAAGATGGGACCGGTCAATGTGTACTCCCTCGGGTTCAGTGGTACCGTTCTCACTTGCTCCATCGCTTGCAGCATCCATTTAAAAATCTTCTGCTCCATCGCATGCTGCACCGTTTCATGCATCGTCTGCAAATCACGCGTCTTGGCGACATCCACTCGACGAAGTTTCTGGCACCCGAGTAAAATTAACGTGTTGTGTGCAGCAGTGTAAATGCTCTTGTTCTCCTCCTTCTGAACGAGCTCCATGGCACTGTGAATGTGCGGGTCAGCCTTCCAGCCCTCTTCATTGGGAAACAGTTCCTGTAGAAAGGCGAGCGCATAGGCACAGCCTGCCACCTCGCAGCCCAGCTGCAACTCTGCCGCTAACGAGTCGATCGGAAACCCAAGAGCATCCGCCAGTGTGTCATTCAGACGCCAGTAGTGCGACATATTTCGAAGGCTTAGCAGCTGATGCCAGCCATTCTCCGTCAAGTAATCTCGAGTTTCATAGCACTGGCGAAAAGACTGAGCGAAGTAACGCTCCCAGATGACCCCCGCGGCCGCTTTAGAAACTCCATACTGCGAAAGAGCGAAGCGTTCCTTCCGCTTCGAGAGTTCGACATTAAAATAGTCCTCCCTGTGGCGTAGTGCCAGCTGCACCAGCTGCTCCTCCACCGCCTGTTGGTAGCCGCGGAGAACTGCCTTGACCTTCTCCATCGGGAGAAACCGAAACCGAATAAAGGACCAGAGAAACTGAGTGGAGTGGGAGCTCGTGTTCTGCTGAGTGTACTGGTAGGAAAGAAGGTCGCTCACGTACTGAGCAAGTCTCTCATCTATGCTAGCCAACTGTGTGCTGTACCTCGTGATGCTCTTGTCAAACAACTCCTTGGACCTCGAGCTGGTGCCCCATAAGACTGTCACGCCAACGTCGCTGCCTGCCACCTCCTCTACCAGGTTGCTGTACAGGCACCGGAGCTCTCGTACAAATGCCTCTCCCGTAGCTTCGGTCGAAAGTGCATCCATACCGGTCGAAAACTTTGCCGTGGAGACAAAAACTTTCTCAAGCTGCTGAATCCGGAGAGTGTGAAGCTCAATAAAACTTTGAACACTGCGGCAGCGGAGAAACAGTGCATCCACCTGGGCGTGAGAAGGGACGTCAGCATGAGAGGGGACACGAGGAAGAAGCAGCTTGTACGTCTCCTTGTACTTGCGTTGAACCCATTGAAGGACATCTATCGTTTTCTGCAGCGCCGACAATGACCTGGCAACCAGCACCTCGCTCTCAGTATCATCCTTACTCGGCATTCTAAACAACACCACATCCTTGTTCAATGCCACGACTACCCACCGGGACAGGAGCTCCACAGTAATTTCGTTCAGTACACTAATGGAGAGCTTCTCCGCCCGTTCCACTCCGGTACGTACCGCCTCGTAAATGGAATCCGCCAAGTCATAGAACTTCACAGGATCCGCGGTCTCAAGCCGCACACTCGGAATGGATTTTAGGAAGCGAATAATCTTCACAACAAAAGCCTGATGTTGTTCAAACTCTCGCTCAAAATTAGTGTCGACCGTCTTACGCAGCAGCTGATGGGTCAGGGACCACTCTCGCCGCCGCAGCTGCTTCTGAACCTCCACCAGCCACTTTCGGATCCCTTCCCATTGCAATATCTTTTCGGTCACAACAGGGTCGATCTCCTGCCCGAAGAGCGCCGCCTTGGCCTTGCTGCTGTCCATTTGCATGTGGCGGGTCAGAAGGGGTTCGATCTGCAGCACCGCAACGCACCGGTCCCTCGCTTCCCGCACGAGCCGGAGGTAGCCGGAATCGGTCGCCTGGCTGCCCATGCGTTCCATTAGCTGCGGGGGGTCCAAGCGCGGGTACTCATCGCACAGCACAAGCAGCTCCTCCTCGACATAGTCCCGGATGCGAATATCAGGAAGAGGTTTTTGAAGCAGTTGAATCCCAATAATCAAGTCATGGATCTGACCACGGATGCCGAAAGGGGTGCGGCCATTGCGAAACACTGGCTCGTAAATCTTCTCCAGCAGCTGTTGCAGGACAACGAGCGGCTGCGTGACGTCCACAGACAAAATACACACATCCTTTACTGTGAGTTGGGTGTTGTACGTCAGCTTCAGAGGATGACCCAGAAGATCTAATTTCTGTTTCCTGCTGATGAAAATAATACTGAGCGGGATGCGAGAAGCCGACGGAGAGCTGCTGCGCTTCTCCGTTTGGCCGGTGGGAAAACAGCGGTTAGTCAGCAAATGCAGAAGATCTTCAGTGTTCGAGGTTACCAAAACTTGAACGGGGCGGTTCGCTTGCTCTGCTTGCAAGGGTAACTGCTCCTCGGTGTGTAAGAGCTCTGAAACCATCACCACCCGGCTGTCCGATGGAACGGCCAGAGGATTGGCTGGTTCGCTCTCTTCGGATGGTGGAAGCGTGAACTTCATTACCTCTGCGTCCGCCATAAGCGCCGCACGAACGTCACTCTCTGAGGCGTATTGAGAGAGTAACGCGCAAAGGCTGACTACATCGTCGGCAAAAGGAAATGTCATTGGACTCTGTCTTACCACAGACACAGAGAGAACGCGTGATCGGAAAAAAATCCGAACGGTCAAAAGGGAAAGAACAACTGCGGAAGGAACCTACCATAAAAGAGAGCGTGACATGACATATTGGTTAGTTATTGTCAGAGAGAAAAAGTTAACAAAAAAAGTCTATTTGGGCATCAAATAGAGACAATGCTTACAAATGTGTTTGGAAGAAAATTTTGTACTCTGAAAAATAGGAAATGTGCGACGAAATTGGTTTTACCTTTATGAGACTCTTTTCTTCGTATCAAGGAGAAACCTTCGATGAAGGAGGAGCAGCAGATCGTGTACGGAGATGGTCCCCAGTACTGTACAAAGAAGTGCAGCTGCACATCTAAAATAATTAAAAAAAAAAAAAAAACAATATTGGTGTCAAGATTCAATACAATCTGCAGTAATTTGGTCTCCCGTATCTCAGTTGATTACAATCTTAATCTTGACACACACAGCAGGTATAGCCATAACACTACAATGATGGTTCGGCTAGATCTTTTGGCTCGTTGAAGGCAGCAGTGGCCGTGATATTCAACAGGACCGTGCTGTGGATCGTGGCA
The DNA here is from genome assembly GCA_030849815.1 of Vickermania spadyakhi. Lineage (NCBI taxonomy): Eukaryota > Euglenozoa > Kinetoplastea > Trypanosomatida > Trypanosomatidae > Vickermania > Vickermania spadyakhi. The sequence goes on from JASAOA010001793.1 coordinate 19,848, forward strand.
CGGCAGAAGGAGCACATAGTTACTCCGCTCGCACAGTTTTCGCATAAGGCAAAGTGACCGCAGGGGAGGAAAATCACCCTGGCCTCCTCCACCACACACTGCTTGCAGAAGTGGGCCTGGCGCTGCGTGCCGTCATTGCGGAACTCGAAGGATCGAATAAACGAGCTGAAAGTCTTCGTAGAGGCAGCCGTACGCTTTGGTTTTCTTTTCGTCGTCTTCTTCGCGGGAGAATCAGAGCTGACAACGCTGGTGGTTTGTACCGTGTTGTGTACCGAGGGGTGACGGTGACGACGCTTTTCAATGTACTGCACCATGGACTCATCCCGAATTTTTTCGAGTTGGTATAGGTGATTGCCGATGCGAAGGTAGTGCAGCGTGACGGGGATGGTCAGGCCGGCTGCAGCTCCAATCTGATGCACGGCATTCCGGGTGGGAAGCCTGTCTCTGTGGCCATCGGTCTCCAGCGTTTTCTTAGATGTCACAGAGGGTAAGGAGTGGCTCGTACTCAGTGACGGCTCTATCAGCGGAATCAACGCGGGAGAGACAGTGCCGGAGGTGTCCAGCCCAACGCTGTTGAGCCTGCGGTCCGTTCTATGGTAGTTCCGTGCATCTCGAAGTTCGTCCGCGCGGAGCAGCTCCTCTGTGGTGGCGCCATATAACAGCGAGATAATGCCGTGAGGTGCCGCGAGGGTTCGAGACCCGCACGGCACGAGCGGCGGGTCTGCTGGCGGGCTGCACGGTACACGGGGCTTCCAAAATCGAAGCCGTGCCGCAATGCTGGCACACCAACGATATCCAAGGCAGTCGTAGGAGGCGATGGTCGAATCGGTAGGAAGAAATACAGACGGAATATACGGCAAGCGGTACAACAGCATGACCGCGACGGGCAGGGAATTGGTGAGGGTAGTTCCAGTGATTTCCGGGGAAGATTCATTTCGAGATTTTTCGCGAAGTCGCTGGATTCGCAATTTCATTCTTCCGGCAGGTCTAGAATCTCGGTGCATTCTCGGAAACCCTAATGGAGTGCCAGACAACACCTTACTCCGACATCGCACGGAGGAAGAACCGTAGTTTAAAGGCGGTGACTCTCGCTTGGCCACCGGCTCATCCACGTCGCTCTCCGACCTCCATCCTGGATGGCTCTGGCATCTCTGCCCATCGGCCTCCATCAAGGAGCGCAGCACCACCTCGTTCACGTGCCGCGTAAAGCTCTCCACGAACAAGGTGCTGAGATTCACCTCCTCATCCGACCACAGCGTCGGAACGGATGACGCTGATGAAAAGTGCTCCATGAGAAATTTGGTTTGCAAGGCGGCAAAGGTCAACGGCGATGACACGCGCTCCGTAGGGGTGTGGTAGCTGGTCAGGCTGCTCTCGCTTCTCGAGTCCCCCAGAGCCACCGAGCAGCACTCCGGCTCCCATGAAAATATTGGAAGACGGCGCCAGATCGTCAGTGTCGCAGCCGCCTCATCGCAGTGCGTTTTCCACAACGTTTGATCCATCTTCTCCTGAAAGCTGAATGGTGCTCTGTTCATGCTGGTGTCGCTCATTTCCTTCGGCTCGAGCAGGGCTGAAGTGGAGCTCTTCTTCTCTGCGGGAGAGAATCCATCGAAGCTGTGATGATCCCACATGACTCCCCGATGCTTCTCCTCCGCGTCCAAAGGTGCGATCGCGGCGCTGGAGGTCTTGTTCTCCTCTTCTGAGTCTGGCGACCCCCCCACGGAGCTGGAGTTCGATTTCGAGCGCTGCTCAACCTCGCACTCGGAGTTGTTCGACAAGACGGAGAAGAAACGCCCCGGAGAATCATTGTGCGAATGACGAGGGGAGTGACGGGAGAAGCTCAGGGTGCCGAACGAACTGAAGGAAGCCTCGTGTGTGTTTGGAAGAGTCGCTCCAGCCACGCAGGAAGCGAAGCGATGAGTTGCCAGGCACGCCGTCGGAGGACCCGTCACAGTGGGCCCGTGAAGGTCTAAGAAGTCTGATGCGGCATCATGGAAAACGGAATAGGGTCGTTGAGACAGACGCTCCGCCGTGTATGCGGAGTCCGTGCCGAACTCATTTTGTCCCCACATTGTTCCCTGAACCAGACAATGGGTGCGCTCGATCGCTGCGGCGTATTCCTCCGAAGTGAAGAAGCACACAAAGTTGTGTGTCATCCCCCCAAACGTCTTTGAGGCATCTACCGAGATGCGCTGCAGCAGCGTGGCCGTGTCGCTTCCAAACGCAAACGTCACACACACCGGTGCACTAAATGTGTCTGAGAAGCCAGCTGGGAGGGAAGCGAGCTCTGGCAACGGGTGATCGCATTCGGGGCCTGGCAAATCCACGGTATTGTTCGGAGGAGTAGCGATGAAATTCTCCAGCTGACGAAGTGCGGAGATGGGTTCACTCTGGGATGGCGTCCAGAATGACGATCGATACCGCACCAATCGGGTTGACAGATGCACGGGCCGGGCCAGCGGATTCTGCAGGTTTGCCTGCTCTTCCGACTCCATGTCGAGATCCGTGTGGTAAGACTGCTCCAGACGGTTTGTAGGAGAGTTCTCCGTGAATAGTACACTCCGGTCTTCACTCATTTGCTTGTTAAACTCTAACAACGGTGCTGCCCTGTCCTCGTTGGCGCGGCTCTCGGCAGACGGTCCGCCACCATTATCGGCTTCCGCACGCCCGAGCAAGGTGCATGGGAGTAGCAAGCCCCACAGTTCGATGGCCTTGTGCACCTCTTCCCCCTCCTGCTCCCCTTCGCCTTCCTCAGGGGACGCACTCGCCGAATTAGAAGCAGCGTCGTCGCCTTTCTTTAGAGACCCCCTGCTGCTTGTCCGCGAGTTCGACACCAGATTGGTGTGCGACGCAGTGCTGTTCTCCCCTCTACGGCCAGTGATGGAAAACAAACCCGAAGAGTTGCCACGGCCTCGCAACCACACCGCATCGTGGCCGAGAAGCTGGCTTCCTGGTATCCCACCGCGGTACTCATAACGCCGTTCTTTCGATGTGGCGATGGACTTCAGCCGCTTGTTATCGACGTACTGCGCCAGCATCAGTGAACAAACCGTGCTCGTGGAGCAACTTGACTCTGGCAACGCGAACAAGTGCGTGTCATGTTTCTTATGGCGCTTGTGAATTAAAAATAAGCATACTATTTGATACGTATAGATTAAAATCAGCAAGCAGAGAACCGCAACAAAAAGAATTTCTAAGGTGTTAAAGAACACGATTGTGTCCAGCAGTGACATAGATATATAATATTTCTTGAATATACTCTTCTTTCTTTAGATAGATGTAGAGAGAGGAATAATTCGAATTCAGTGCCTGTGTGTCGCACAGAAATTGAATTGTTTTCCTTGTCTGCACAACCTGTTCTACAATCGCCGTCTGATTCGCTGCGTGACGTTAGCATGAAAAAAAGAAATCGATAAAAGAGAAAGGAAGTAAACATCATCCGCAGCAGTGAAGAATACACGCACGCGCACATACAAAAAAATGAGCATCTAAATATATTTAAATATATTCATTTCTAAAAGAAGTTGTTATTTATGACATTGCAAGTGAAACTCGTAATACTGATCGAAATGAATGGCAAAGTTGATGAGAGTGACGTATGAAGTATGCAACTATGAGCAACAGAAATAGTGGAGAATAATTCATTCCTTATGAGTTGCAGCTTTATCTTTCATTCGAAAGAATACATGCCTTTTCCTTTTTTTTTTTTTTTCCTTCCTCACAAAGTGTTTTAGCTGTAGGAAAGTTTAACCCTCGTCCTTCTTAGTGAAAGCCGGCAACCAACAAAGTCTTTGGAAACGATCCCTCAAAACAAGGAAGAGAAATACAATATAATTTTCAAACTCTGAATTTTCTTTGGAGGAGAGTTGGAGTTCATTATTTTTTTTCGTCTTTATGAAATCGAGGCTCAGAAGTCCTGTGATGTAGCTGATACACATACAAATTATTTCATATCTCAAATATATCGCAGTCGAATTAAGAAAAGACAAAATTCAAAACAGAGGAGACACAGCTTTTCTTTTCCTTTGGCACCAGCTAGCGAGAATATCTAACTAACCCCGCTTGCGCTTTCCATAGTTGTGAGGACATCAATGAATGAAATCCGAGGTGCGATCCTGGTAAACTGACCATCTCTTTTCACTGGCTCTTTTGACTTCACACTCTTTTATACGGCAGAACCGTACATTGTGGTTGGCTTTCTTACCTATTCCCATTTGGATACAGCATGGAATGAAGCATCACTCTTTTCCGTGAGGCACGTCTTTTCACGGCCGTCTTCGTTCTTTTAAAAACGATCGCTGCAGCGCAGCGAGACAAATAGGGTGGCCGGCTCTATCTGCTGCAACACTCTCTGCCGCTCAGCAGCAGCAAAAGCACCCCTCCTTTTCGATCTCCTCCTCTGCCGGCCCCGCCGTCTCCATCGCAGGCGGCGGCGACGGGGTCCCCGCCGCAGACTCCAGAGCCGCGATGGTAATTTCGAGCAGTTGGCGCAGGGAGGGGCCTTGGACTCCCACAGCAGAGGCCTTGGCGCGAGTCACGACGTCGCCAACCAGCGTATTAACGTCTCGATGAATAGACGATAGGCTTTTCTCGATCACCGTCGCGTGACGGGGGTCCAAATGCAATGGTTGGTGCGCCAGTTGGAGTCGTTGCTCTGCTGCCTTCCGCATCGCACACTCCAGTCGATAGGCCTTGAGCAGGTGGTGCGGATTCGTGAACATCATCGAGTTGGCGTCGGCGTCTTCCTTGAGAATGAGCTCTGTGCGGTCATCTGTCTCCTCACCCTGCGTGATGAGAGAGCATAAACCGTCGTCCTCCTCATCGCCTCCATTTTCTCCAGGGCGGTGAGCAAAGGAACTGTTTTGCGATGCTGGTGAGAAAATGTGCAGGCGTTGGCCACTCGGCAGCGAGGAGGACATAATACTTCGCTGTGGGGGCGGCATAAACAGCGGCCGCGGCTCGTCCTTCTTGGGGCCCGTCGCCGCTTCCTCCATCAGAAAGGTGGTCAGCGTGTACCAATGGCGAAGCACCATCTCGGAGAAGTTCATCCCATCCGTCGCAGTGCGCTGCACACCTCCCAGTTCCACTGGAACAATCTCCCGGTCCATGTACTGCTTAAGGGAGGATCTTTGAATGAACTGAACGTTATCCTTGATTTGGTTAGGAAAAGACTGTAAGGAAGCCTTGATGCCTTCACGAGTTTCTAACCCGGCACCTACGACGAGCACCAGACCAACGAGTCCGGGGTAGTACTTGTCAAAGATAGAATGCACTGTGTTGGCCTTGCCCAGCAGTGACTGTTGCGTGTGCCACTCCACCTCTTCCTCGTTCAGGACTACCACGAGCTGCTGGAGATACGTGGATGTGGAAGACGTAGCAGCGCTGGATCCAGCCTCCTCCAGAGCAAGAAACTGCATGTACTCTAGCAGCAGCAGCACGAGGCGCTGTACCTCATCCATTTCTAAGCTGGGCAGCGTGAAGTGCCGAAGATTCACATACAACACCACGCGGCGGCTGGCGTCACGGCCGAGAATGCTGAATGCGCCACTGCGGAGGGCGGCAACGATGCTCGGAGTGATGCTGAAGGCGGGCAGCGACCGCTCGAAGATTCGTCTCGCCGAAATTTTCGCTGCAGCGGCGTTGCTGTCGTTGTTTTCTGAGATTAAAAAACGGAGGAGAAACGCGTCGATGGCTAATTCCGTGTGGCCATAGCACCTGTATTGCGCTACCACTCCTTTAGTGTACCCTAACGTGACCTGCAGAGCGTGAAAGCTTTGAAGAGCCTCCTCCGGCAAACCGGAGGACCCCGCCATAATCCGCTTCAACGTGAATCTTAGTATTTTGAAATACTGAACGAAAAGAAACAGCAGCGAAATAAAGGATACGGTTAACTAATGTGAAGAGCTCAGCCCCTCCGATTCGATCCAGCACAACTATTGCTTCAAAGAAAATTCACATCCGTAGATGCAAATTTTTATTATTAAAAAGGTCAAAAAAATAATAATAATAATCTGTATTGCAACCAACAAGGCATTTGTTCAAATTCCATCCGTTTAGTTTCATAAGACGCGAAGGTTCGACGTTCGGGTTTAAATGATGAGCCACTTCCACTTTCAGTGGCGCGTGAAGAAGTACACAGAAAATAATTAAAAAGGAATACACAGCGCAGTGTGCTAAATGTACAACAGTGTTCTATTGTGAAGTCCGGGTGAGCAGGTGATCTATGTAGGCATCATCCATTCAGTGTCAGCGGTGAGTAAGGTTTAGATAAAGAGAGCCGTGAAAAAAAAAAAAACAGCAAAGATATCAATTCGCTGTCGTTCATCACTGCGTTATGGCGTCTCCTCTGCGCAAAAGTGCATTTGCCAAGATTTCTTCTTACGTTCTGAAGCGAAGACATCGTGGCAGTGGATCCTTCGAAGCGGCGTCGTGCTGCCCTAAATGATTGCTCAGCGGCCTCGAGACAGCTGATAGCTCGGCATGGATTGGCGCAGGTAGTTCTCCCAGCGCTCCCTCTCAACGGTCAGTCGCCTCCCTTCACTCTCCACGTCACGGAGGATATCCATGAACTTCTGCTTGTATGCGTGGTAGTCCGAGCCGACCGCTGCCTCCAGGGTGTGGCGCTGCACCCCGGCCGCTCCCGCTGCCGCAGCCGCCTGCTGAGAAGAGAGTGGTGTGGAGAAGTGCAGCGGAAGGCTTGGCGGAGCCCAGCCAGTGAGCGCCGAAACGAAGGGGGGTGGAGGGAGTGGAGGGGGGGGGGCGCCGGACGCCACAGAGTGCATGTGCGCCGCCCCGCTGCCGGCCTGCTCCTGCAGCTGCTCAATGTACTTCTCCAGTCCCGCGAGACGAGCCGGAAGGGGGTCCGCCGCTGCGGCGGGAGAAGGCGGAACGGGGTCGTCGTACACCCGCTGCACCTCCGGAGGGAATCCCGCGGCACCCTGCGTCGCCATCGCATGACCGTCTGCCGTCGCTGCAGCGGTGAAGCGGAGCCGCTCACGAACAGCGAGGGGATCCTCCCGGGATGCCTTCATCCACCGCTCGGCGTCGAAGAGGTTCTGGCGGAGCTCCACGTTGTGTCGAGACATCTGATCGGTAAACTCGAGCAGCGCATCGCGATCCTGACGCAGTGTGGCACTTTTCGTCTCCTCCTCCTCTAGCTGATGAGAAAGTGCATCCAGGTGAACCGCACGGTGCTCAATCTCCTCCTCCAGCCCCTCCACGTACTTAGTGGCCCGTGACAGAAGCAGCTCCTCCCGCTCTCGCGCCAGACGAGCCTCATTCGTCTCTATTGCAGCAACAGAAGGTGGGGGAGGCACTGAACCACTCGGGGGCGGAGGCACAGCAGCACCAGGAGGTGGGGGAGGCACTGCACCACTCGGGGGTGGAGGTACAGCAACACCAGGAGGTGGAGGAGGCACTGAACCACTCGGGGGTGGAGGTACAGCAGCACCAGGAGGTGGGGGAGGCACTGAACCACTCGGGGGTGGAGGTACAGCAGCACCAGGAGGTGGGGGAGGCACTGAACCACTCGGGGGTGGAGGTACAGCAGCAACAGGAGGTGGGGGAGGCACTGAACCACTCGGGGGCGAGCCCGCCGCCGCAACGGATGCAGCAGGTCCGATGGTGGTGGTTTTACAGCCCTGACACAGACACTGAATGGTGATTTGAGGTAGTGCAGGAGCAAGCGGCGGCGGGGGTGGTGGAGTCTTCGTTCTTACCGACTCCTTCATTTCGGCTAGCTCGAGCATGACGCGCTCGGCTGCACTCCGAGCAGCGATGGCCTCCATGACCTCCTGCCCGCGGAACGGCTTGAAGAAGGAGAACGTCGTGGCCGGAGCCACAGGAGGCGGGGACGGAGGCGGAGTCCTCTCCGTGTTCGTGTGTCGGCTGCGGGTGGATGTCGCTGCATGGCGCCACGACGTCGGTGGAGCGAGGGGGGGTGGAGCGCTGGTGACGTCCACATCGACTCCTTGGGCCAAGCGAGCCAAAGCGGCCTCGTACACTTCCGCCGGGCTGCCAGCTGGCGAAGGACGCGCTGCTCCGGGTGGCGTGGGCTGCCAAGAAGACGGGTTCGGTGCCAAAAGGCGCTCTCGCATCTGCGCGGCACGTTCTTCCCGCGCTTTCATGCGGTGCTGCACACTGCGGAGAAACGTCGTTGACTGCGCGTGGGTCGACATGGTGGGCAGGCGGAGGGATGCCGGGGACGAGATAAAGGGCACACGTCCCCGGGTGAGGCGAGCGTTCGGAAATACAGAAAGTGGCGGGTGAAGAAGCGGTGCAGCAGCCGCCTGTGTATCACTTTCTCCAGTGGCAACTACAAGGAAATCTTAATCAGGGTAATAACTCCCACCTAATCAAGTCCCTGCAGAACCGAAGCACTAAAAAAAAGAGAGCAGAATGAGATGTCCCGCTGCAAATGAATGCGTAACGAGGAATAATAATACTCCAGCAGATGAATCTAAATTCTAATAGTTAGAAAACAAAAAAAAATTGTGGCCGAATCACAGTACTATCAAGGAAAGGGAAAGAAAAAAGGGGGAGAAAACTAATGGAAATTGAAAAGGAAAAAAATATACGAGAATCTTTCATTCCTTCGCGTGTTCATCCAGAAACATCTGCATACATGGAAAAACAGAAACTGTCTTAATGAATGTGTTGACTTTAATATAATTTCGATCCGTGCACACTATGAGTGACTATGAGTGACGCGGCCCCTAACTCCTTCCGAAGCTCAGTATCGCTGCGAGAAGAGATCCGAGTCATTACGCTGTTACTTACGATTAGGGCCTCCTTTCTTACTTCTTGTGCTGGCGGAAGCTTTCTGCAAGAGCTCGTACGTGTTAAGCCACTCGGGTAAGATCACATACCGAATGGTGCTCCCACGGACCATATACTCCGCCGCCATCGTAGGGTCGATCCCTTTAGCCGTAATCTTGGCATTGTTTAAAAAGGTGTTCATATTGGCATCCACGTAGCTCACTTCACCAGATACGATGGACGAGTTCTTCAGTTCAATCTCGACTGCCGTTCCTCGCAGTTGTTGAAGGAAGGCGAGCAGACTGCCTCCATTCTCAGAAAAGGAAACGTCTTCCATCGAATAATAGTCAATACCCGATCCGAGAAGCAGTAGTCTGGTAGAGCAACAAGAGGGAAAGGCAACTCAAAGTGTTTTGTGTCCCACACGTAGAGATCTCCGGTACAAAAATATTTTTTCACAGGCAATATTGAGAAACTCTAACAAAAAAAAATAATGAGAGAATGCGCAAACAAAAAAGAAAAAAAGAAAGAGGACGCGCAGAGTTGTTGATGAGCCGCATGAAAAGGGCAAAGCGACAGCTGAATTTTTTGGTTGAATTTTGAATGAAAATTATTTAATTTGAGGCAAACCAACGGAAGATACACACACTCGGTCCACCAAGAAGAAAAGGGATTCCTACATTTTCTTCGTGTAGGTATAATGCAATAGTTCAATCTCTAAACGAAAAGAAACACCACTACCTAACAACACGAAGAAGGTTGACTACTGCATTTCCTCCGCAGTCGTATCTCACTACCACTCGGATACGGAGCGTTGTAGAGTGGGGGCCGGAGGGGAGCTCGTCTCGCCTCCCTCCTCGAGCTCCGACTCCTCCGGTTCGGAGCTGCTGCTTTCCGCAGTGCCGCCCTCATAGGTGGGTTGCAGAATGGACCGCACCACCTCCATGCCAAAGTTGTGCTGGTTCGGGAGCGAAACGCTCTCGCTCCACCGGTGATCCCCGATAGTAGCGGTGAAGGAGGCCCGGCTGGAGCTCTGCAGCAGCTGACTTGGCCGGCGAAGACGGCTGCGGCGTCCCAGCGTCCCGTTCAGGTCGAGCTCCTCCTCCTCACAGTACCGCCGGCTCATGAGGCGCTCTAACAGCACCTCATCGTGGTTGTTCGCATAGATGCCCGAAGGATGCGGCGACGGCTCCACACTGACCACAGCGTGTTCGGTGGCATCGGCCGATGTGCGACCCACCTGCTGAAACTCGACAGAGAAATCCGGTGAAGCGGTGTGACCCCGGCTATTCAGTGGTGTCACGGCAGACAGGGTGGGGCTGACGCGCTCCGCACTCGCTAGGGGGTCGTCATGGGGCTCCGCCGACCCTACTTCGACAATCACTGCGCGACGGTCGATAGAGTGGCGCTGAGTGGTGCGGGGAGACAAACACTGCGGGCGGAGCAGTGCAAGGGACGCGAGGACTATCAAAGGGATGACCCCGAGCACACTCGAGATCAATACGGTGATGATGCCGTTCCTCAGGTTTCCCGTCCAGTCAGCGACGAAGCCGCACACCAGCGGTCCACTGAAGTTGCCGAGCAAATTGTAGACGGTTTGGGAGAAGGCAGCCCCGGCGCTCCTCCGCGAGCTCGAGATGGACGACATGGTCAGCCCAACCCCGGGAGGGATGATGGCACCGCCGCAGAAGAGAAGCACAGACATGACAAGAAGAAACGATCCCGTGGATTTCATGAAGATGCAAACAATAGCACAGAGCCCCCCAATGCCCCCACACGCCAGTGCAAAGAGACAAGTACGTAAGACATCGGTCGAGTAGCCTCCGATGCGATCTAGAATAATACCACCAGCAATAACACCGCAAACGGGAGCCGTGACCACGGCCACGCCGAAACCTAGCATAATAGTTTGCATAGGAGCATTGAATGGCTCTCCTCGCAAGTACGGTGTCACAAAATTCTGGAGGCCCGTGGCCGCGAAGTAGAGCGCGCACATGGACAAGGTGCTGCACATGTAGACTACATTTGTGACCAGATGCCGCATCGTCGCAAGGAAGGGCCGCAGTCTCGCTCGGAACGATGGTCCCACGCGCTGTCTCCCGTTCTCTCCGCTGCTCGTTGTCTGCGGCGACAATCCGCTTACTCCACGGCGCCGCGTGTTGATTGTCATCCGGTCCGCCCGGGAAAGGTATATCACTGTCGGAATCATTAAAATACCCTTGATGTAGAAAGACCCGTCCCAGCTGAGTGCGGTGTACGTGGGAAAGAAGGCGCCGAGAACGTACCCTATCATGATCCCCAGAGGGACCCCAGCATTCTGAAAGGCCATCCACATACTCTGGCGCTCCTTCGGAGCAAACTCGTCTACCCAGACGGGAGTGTACACGACAATAAAGGCAAGCGTTAACCCTATGAAGAACCGGTTGATAAGGGCGATGTAGTACTCCTGGAACATTCCAAATAAAAAGCTAAACATCATATGGAAGAAGAGAGAGTAGCCAAAGATTCGCTTCTCATCATATTGAGAGAATAAATGTCCCGCTAGAGGGCATCCGAGCACATTTCCGAGGAAAACACTGGAGGTTAAGGAGCCCTGCTGCACCGTGGACAAGCCCCACTGCTCCGCAATCCCGTTCTCTGCGCCAAGGACCGCACTGAAGGCGCCAGAATCATACGACCCGATAGCCTTGAGCCAAATAAAGAACCACAGGTTCCGGCGAATAATGGCGCTGCTGTCCTCAAACGAGACGGCTGGTGAAGTTGGCGGTCGTTCCGGCTCCCCCGTCTCAAAGTTAGGACGCGCTGTGGTGACGATGTCGTGCAGCGCGGAGCTCTTCTCTTCAGTGTTTCCGCGGCGCGTCTCGTTCACGCTCGTCTCTGCGGTGGTGTTCATCGGGCAAGCTGTCGGGCTTGTTAAGGGAGTACTCATGCGTTTGAGAGCTCTTTTTTTCCGGTTCTATGAGGAATCATAAATGTAGGATCCACTAACTCAAGTAATCTCAGTACAAAAGAATATATCTTTAAAAAAGAAGAGAACAAAAGAAAAAAAAAAGGAGGATAAGATACGCAATGACAGCAGGTCCGTCACAAGATTCTGAAATCTCGACGTGTTTCTACACTCTCTACTTTTTATTCCCATCATCTTACACCCGATGGTGTGACCCTAACTTTTACTTCGCGTCATCCTTCCAGGGGGAGAGGGCCTCAGAGCACTTCCCTCATTAATGGCCCCTTCCCTTCCATGTGCTGAAGGAGGGGTCCACAGGCTGCTCACTAGGGTCCTTTGCCTCCCTCTCTGCTCCCATGCGGTACAGCTTCGGGCCCCTGAACACAGGCCCACCCTTCTTCTTCTCGTATCGCCAGTCAATGTCCCCTGTCTTAGAGTCCCGCACATGGTGCTGCGTGTATGTCAAGTACTGTACGGAGCCGTCGCTGTCGAGGTCATGCACGCCGCGCATTCCCCATTGGTACGGCTCCATCACAAAGCCAGGCTTTTGAAACACCTGCTTGTCCATCTCGTTACCCGCCGCCTCCTCGCCAACATTCTGGCGGCTGTACTTCTTCCCTAACGCAAGACTTGTAGGGAAATACTTGCTGTAGATGGAATCGTATTGCTTCACGGCATCGAGACGTGCCTGGTGCACCGTGAGGAACGGGTCCTCGTACTTGTTGCGGTTCACATCATCCCATAATGCCTTCTTGCTCCCACTGTAATGAGAAAGTGTGCGGGAGGGGGTCTGTTGAGCAGTACTTCGCTCCGAGTCAGCACCAACTGGCACAGTCGTTCCTTCTTCATTGGTCGCCTGTAACATGTGAGGATCGTGATCTCCAGTAAAATGCTCTTGCAGAGTGGTGTGTAGCCCAGCGGCTGGACTGGACTGGCGAAGGAGTTCACTCCCCTCACGCTCCTCGACCTCACGCTGGAGCTGACGCAAGGTGCTGCGGTACTCGGTTTGTTTCTCTCGCAGCCGTTGCTGTTCCGCCAGCTGATATTCTGCCTGGCGCCGGCTGTACCGCTCGAGCTGCCTCTCCTTCATGGCGAGGGCGATCTGAGGGGTTGGGATCCCTCTCGCCTTCAGGTCGGCCGCCTCGCGAAGCAGTACGAGGCGATCCTCCTTCATCACCCGCTGGCGCTCCGCCTCCATCTCGGTGTGCGCCAGGACCATCTCTTCACGTTCCTTTTCCAGTTCCATCGAGGCCTTGAAGCGCACCTGCGCTTGATGCACGCGCTCCACGTGACTGCGCAGCAACGCCGTCCGCCGGCTCTCGTCGTAGCGGGCACTCTGGTCCAGCAGCTTGCGGAAGATGCTAGCGGAGCGCTCGAGCTTCTCCTCGTACAAGCGATCCTTCTCCGCCTGGAGATCCGCCCAGTGCTGGATTCCCGCCACGCCGAAGCGGCTCTTCACACCATCTTCCACCGTTTCCATCCGCAGCTGGAGGTTTTGATAGCGGTGAACTTCATCGGCGGAGACGCTCGGCAGGTGGGCGGCAGCGAGCTCATTCTCCATCTCCATGCGCTCCTTCGGGCCCGCAAAGCGCTCGCGTTGCTTCTGGTCATACACCCAGGCCATGTGTTCGCCCGGCTCACCGGCCAGCGCAGCAGAGATTTCTTTAGCCGCTACCTGCTGGCGGGCGGGGTCCTCACTTCGGTAGTCTGCATCCACCTGGGCCCACACGTCCCGCAGCCAAACGGTCCGATCCTCAATGGCCTGCTGCATCTCGATCATCTTCTGGGCATCGAACTTTGCGCGCTGATCCTTGAGCTGCCGTTTGAAGCTGTTGACGACTTCCGTCTTGTGTTGCTTGCACACAAGACGGAAGGCACGCTCCACCCGCTGATCAAATCCATCGAAGCGCTGGGCTCGACGCTTCTCTCGCATGTAGGCATCAAATCGCTCCGACTGGCCAGCCTGCCAGCCCTCCATCGAAGCGAACTGACCTATGAGTTCCTGGCGCCCGGCTGTAATAGAGCTTCGCAACTCCTTCTGCGTCAGGCACACCACTGAACGGCACAGCATCAATGATCCCAAAACCAAAAAGAACTATTTGAAAACAGAGTAGTTAATGCCGATCCTTTCCTTGGTTGCCGTCTCGTCAGATGATATTTTTGTTTGATTTTTCCTATTGTTCTGCACCACCAATTTAAAAAAAAAAAAATAGAGAGAAGAAACATTTCTTGCAATTCACGTTCGGGTTCATGTTTAATACGCCCACAGCTTCTCCAGAAAGTAGTAATGAGAAGGATCAATTCCGATCGCGTATGAGAATTACCTACGAGATACATCAGCGCTGCAAGTCACGCTGCTTCGAATGTGCTAGAAGTGCATCCATACTTTTGATACTGCTCTAATACTACCCAGGATTAGAATGCGAAACACTGATGCGCGCTACACTAAGAAAATAACTTCTCTGTTTAAGAAATAAAAACAGTCATTAATATCTGCACGCTGTTTCATTAGGTACGGCGATGTGTTTCAACAAGTGAGTTGGATCGTCTTCCAAGAAAAAAAAAAGATACAAAAAAAAAAAAGAAACCTGCAATTTGGTTCCTTCTTCCTCGCTCCGCTCACTTGGCGGAAAGTAAAAAGAATTTTTACAGTTCGGAGATGAGGTGGCCCAGATAAGACCAAGCCTTTAAATGGCAGACCCCTTCCACCGTTCTGAGTAGTGTTCGGGAGGTTGTAGCTCATTAGTAGGGGCCGGTGGTGGCACCCATGTTGAAGAGCCCAGCTCATTGGCCACGTCGTCGATGTTGTGGCGATCTTCGTCGGACAAGTTCTTGTACCCTGAGGTGTACCGCACGGTGCTGTACCCCAAGACGGCGGTGAGGAGAGACATCTCTTCCAGCAGAAATGCTTGATACTTCCGGGAGAGGTGGTAAAAGCCGCAGCAGCTGTCGTAGTTGACCTCCTCCCGCGCCACAATCGCCTCGCAGAAACCCTGTAACAGCGGGAGATCGAGCTGATGAGCCCCAAGCATCGTGGAGTAGGCCGCCTCCTTCGGGGCCTTTAGCTCCTGAGAGTAGAGGAAGCGCAGGATGGGCTCCACCGCCAAGCGAGGGATCGACACCGGACCCACAAGCACAGAGCGTTTGCTGGTTGAAGTGAGCAGGGGGCCGGTGCACGTAATCTTGGCAGCAACTGGGCCCACTTGGCACTGAGACTTCTGCCCGTGATATATGGGTCGGAGAAGATCTGCGAAGAACGGACTCGCCCCCATGAGAACGCACGGGTGCAACGAATGGGAGGCCTGCTCCTTCGTGTGGGGATCCACAAAGAGAACTGTGACCGTTGCATTCTTCTCGCTGCGCAGCATCTCCAGCAAATCACTGCGGAGCTTCGCCGTGCTGACCATCACTGCCTTCTCCACCGCACGACGTTGGCCGCTAGCATAGGCGTCACACACCGCGTGGAGCGTGGCCATGTCGTAGGCCGTGGCAAGCGTCTGCAGCACCTGCAGCTCACGCTTCATCTTCTCCTTCGCCAGCTTCGCTGTGGCCGCGCCTTCGTCCTCATCCTCCTCGTCCAGCAAGACATAGAAGTCCGACGGAAGCACACCGCTGTACAGGTAAGTCGCCAGCGCCAGCAGCTCCTCCCGCGTCACAGCGTGCTGCAGGCCCTCCACGCGCTTGTTCCCGTTGGTGTAATGCACCACAACGCCGCTGTCCGTGGTGCTCCCCGACCCAGAAATCGAGCTCGCCGTCAGTCGGTTCGGCGCCTTCATCAGCACGTCGATCGCGTCTCCGCCCGAAGGGGAAGCTGGACGCGGCGCGCTCGCTCCTGCAATACCGCTGCGCAGCGCTTCACTGCGACAGGCAGCGAGTTGCTCCCAGAAGCGTGGCGCCCGCTGCTGGACAACGACCCGGTGCAGCCCCACCATAGTCGAGAGGTCGTGGTTGCCAGAAATGGCGCCGAACGTCGTCGGTGCCGCGTAGACATCGAATGGAAGCGTCTGAGACTCACGAAGCGGCATCAGCACGTTCCGCAGCGCCACATCGTTGCCTTCTGACGTGCCGCGTGCGTCGGTAGTCGTGTAGCCGTCCGCGGCGAGGAAGCGAATCATGGAATTGGTGGCCGGTTCGCTGCCGCTCTGCCCGCCGAACACGTAGACAAAGCCACCGCTGAACGCGGCTGCGAAGGAGCGCTTGCTGGGTGCCACAATCGACACATTTCCCATCGCGACAGGAATCCAGCACGGGTTCGGCGCAGGCGAAGGAGTGCCGCTGATGGGCAACACCGCCGCGAAGTTGTTAAATTTTTCCGCCACCCGGTCGCTGAACTGATTGGTGTTGCTGCAGCCGCCCACCGCCAAGAGTCCCTCTCCACACACAAAGATGTCGTGGCGTTCTCTCGCATAAGCGTCGGCAGTGGAGCCGTGGTGCAGACAAGACCACTGGGCGGTGCTGCTGTTGAGGTCAACACACCAGGTGTTGTTGAAAACCGTGCCCTCCGCACCCCCGCCACCGTGAATATACATAATACTGTCCTTAATGCACGCAGCGTGAAAGGCTCTGGGAGTAGGGCCGGCGATGACTTCCGTAGTGCTGCGAATGGGTGCTGGTGGCGCTACGGTGGCACCGCCCTTGGCTGGTGGCGGGACGGGTGACAGGGCATCCTTGTCGTCGCCAGGAATGCCGCCCGACCGAATACGCTTCTTCCACTTCCCGCTGCTCAGTGAAAAGACGAAGATGTCGTTGTTCGCCAGCGAGAAGGACGTCGAGGTACTGCTCTTCTTCACCCGGCCGCCGAAGATGTACAGCCTATGGTGACGCAGGACCATGGTGTGGCCGTACCTCGGAGCGGGTTCGTTTTTCTTGCTCCCGTCGCGGCCAGGGGACCACACGCAGCGCCACTCGTGGGTGTAGACGTCGTAAAGATGGATGTCCCCCAGCGCTGACCCGCTGTCGGAGGTGGACATCCCACCGTAAATGACGAGGTAGTGCCCTTCATACGCACATGCGGAGTGGCTGTGACGCGAAGCTGGTGCTTCTCCCCCATAGACGGCCGCAGGCTCCCAGGAAATCTCGTTGGTGTGGAAGACCATCAGACTGGCGGAAGACTTGCTCGCGGTGCTATGGACCTCCATACCACCGAACATGAGGAGCTGTGACCCTGTAACGGGCGTGAGGGTGTGGCCCCACCGCGGTGGGGGGGTGAGGCCTGCCGGCTGCAGATACCTGGCGCACATAATAGGCAGGAAGTTCGACTCGCGGTACTCGTCAGGAACAGAGTTCGGTGGAGCCGGCCGACGCGACACCATGCCCGGCTGCTCTTTCGGCGGCAACGGCACCCGCTTTCCGCTCCCTTTCGGCACCGACGGGATCTCTTCGATGTGATCCTTCACTTCCGGGGTCGGGGTCGTTGGTTCCATTTTGAGGCTCGGCGCCAGGCTGTAGTCTTGCGGGATGGGCATCACCTTCGCGACTTTACTGACAGCGCCACCAGTCAATGCTGGCAGCGCGTTCATTGCTCCGCGGGGCGGTGGTGTGCCGGTCTTCGGGCCGGACAACGGGGCAAGACGAACAGCTAGTGGCGCGCCGATAGGGCTCGTAGGCTCCGCACCCTTCGGCCCACCGGCAAAAGAAAAGCCTGCAGCGGTGTTGCTCGTCTTCCGCTTCAAGCCCGGGTTGTTCGAGCGTAGCTGACCCGAGGCAAGGATGTTTGTGCCTCCTACCTGACCTCTGGCACGACGGCTGTACGGTCGATTCTCCTCCCCGTCTTCCAAATGTCCGCCAACGTCATTCAACTCTGACAGCAATGCACGTAAATCGTTAACATCCACTTCGTTCGATGGCATGTTCGCCTTGATGATACTGGGAGACTCTCTTATGTGTTAGCCGGCTATGCTAGTAAAAGAATAAAAAAAGGAGATATTCTTCACTGAAAAAAAATAGAATAGATTTTTTAGGGAGTGTTAATGAGGAGGAAAGTAAAACGGTCCACAGAAATCCGGCTCATCACTCGATTCACAGCCACAGGTGCACTAATCGGATCCGACCTATTGGTTTGCACGTATCGGGTTTCTACTTGTTTTGCTCCTGTCAAAGAAAAGTTGATTGACTTGAAGCGAAGCAGGGGAACCCCGTTGCTCTCCGCTGTGCGACAGGGTTAGTGGTGCTGCTCTATTTCACAAATGAGAAATGGGTCAGAACGACTTCCTTCCCTTTCGGAGTAATCAGCTGACGAAGGGCTGCCTTCCGGTGGTCCTCACTGTGGAAGACCAGCACTACACGCGGTCCGAGTTCAAGTTCGTCCTCCAGCTCTTCGGCGAGCACCTTCCGCACCGCTGCCAAGCCGACGCTCGTCTCCCCCGGGACCTTTCGGTGCAGCACGATGCTCCGCTCCCTCAGTTGGCGGGTGACCTCAACCGCCTCTCCCTCAAGTGAATGGAGCACCGCAGGGCTCGCCTCGCCTCCGCTAGCCGCTGGCCCCACCGGCGGCAACGGGGGCGGCAGCCAGTCGTGGTGGCTCGGCGTGACGTATCGCCAGACCGGCTCCCAATTCCAGTGCAAAGCGGAAGGGTTTGAGCCGTTCGTGCCGTACCAGTCGCCAGTGGACGAAGGGGGTGGAGCGAAGCAAGGCTCGTTCCACGCAGGGGCAGAGTAGCACGGGACGAAAGGCGTGGAATCCATCCGTACAGGGGTGGGAAGGATCCCGAGCGCTTTGCCGCTCCCTTCGTCGTCTTTGCACTGGAATTCTTCGCGTCGACGCTTTCCAGGCGCACTCCTCTCGTGATGCTCCTCTCTGGCTGAAGGACAGGAGCTGGAGCTGCTGCTGCAGGAACCACGGTCTTCTGTGTGCTTGGCGTACAGCTCCATCGTCAGAAAGCGGTTTCTACGTTCTCCTGAAGCATCCGAGTACATTGCATCTGGCACGCTAGACAGCGGGTCGCCGAGGTGGAGCTGCTCGAGGTGCGTTACCAGAGCAGCAGCGGGGATGTGGTGTTGCGGATCGATCGGGCAACGGACGAAGCCGTCTTCCAACGGTCTGTCCTCCGCGCTTCGCTGAAGAAGCTGATTCATGCGCAAAGCAAATGAAGAATTATTTTCTTTTGGTGGAGAAGAAGGAAGTCGAGACTCCATCGCTCTTCCAAAGCACTACGAGACAAGGAGTAACTGTAAGGAGTAACGAACAAAAATAATAATTGATCGAGGCAGAAAAGAAAGGGGGGGAAAAAAAGGAAAAACAAGCCTTAAAAATGGGATGTACCTTGTGATAGTAGTTCTCTTTTGGAAAGCGCTCACCAACGTTTCTACCATGTATGTTAACGTTTACCACTAAAGTACTGTAGGCACTTGACAGAGAACGTTAAAAACTGCCCTTTAATTTGAATCATTATTGAGCCATCAGTGTTCTATTAGTTAGATACGAAAGGCTGCACTTCAGCCCACTACGATTCTTTATGGCTTTTCTTGTGGAGCAGAAATGCGATGCAAAAATACATCGCTGTTGAACAGTTGAGATTGCCAAGACGTTGGAAACGCTTCTCGCGGAATCGGGAAGGGCTCCCTCGGAGTTCAGCAGAACAGCTCAGACAACATATCAAAACTTGGAAAAATACAGAAACATTTGAGGGACAGCAAGAGGATATGTGAAACTCGTCCACCCGCCTAAAATATAATAATCTAGACAAAAAGGAGACGATCTGTCGTACAGGTTCACAACTTTCACTGCCACAAAGCACAAGTTTATCTTATTTAGGTGGGATGACAGTAGTATTCTTTTTTAAAAAAAAAATGAAATAAGAGAATAAAGCAAGAGCATGCACTCATTCGAAGTGCTGTCAACATATTCACAATAATCATAAAAAGGATGACGAAATGGGAGTGAGCTTTACAGGGCTCAGAAGTTGTTTACTGCTTTGGTCCCTCAAAGAAGAAAGACGGAAAAGTAATACAAATAAAGAACTATTAATAATAATAACAATTAACATCCGTCGCCCATGCAAAAGGGAGATTTTGCATAATCCAAGCAATGGGAAGCAGAAGAAAGAGGCACACCACTGTCAACGGAAGTGCACAAATCAAACTGAACTCCGTAGTTCCGGAACTGTAAACAGAGAGTGGATGTGTACTGGTAAATACAGCATTTTCAAAATATAGAGTAAACTCCTACTCCATAGCAAAGAAACTGTGATAGCAAACTACACTGTTCTTCTGTTTCCGTCTATAATGTATTCTGCGAATTCCTCAATGAGCGCGGCTTCTTTTTGATCAGCACAGGATACCAATGAGAGCTCAAAATAGGAGCGGCAGAACGGAAGTCACAGCACTAGGAGCACAGAGTGTACACTCAGATTCACTTCATACAACCACACAGTTGTCAGGCTGTCATTGAGAGATAGTACTGGACCCGTCCCCACCGACAAATCTGTTTATTCTATTATTTGTCTTAGCTTTAATTCTTAGCTGCCTTGCTCTCTCTCTTCGATTTCTGGAGCGCGGACTGCGGTTTAGCCCTCTGGCATTCGTCATTGTAGGCCATCACCTGAGTGAAAGTCGTCCCAGGTTTCAACTCCCGCTTCACTAATGGGCTGAGTGTCTGGGTGCTGTGGTCCTGAGTGTGCTTCTGCTTCTGCTTCTTCGACTGACGCCGCTTGGCTGATTTTTCGGCCATCCTCTCCGCATTGCGCTGCTGCCGAGAGGCTCTGTTGATCGACAGTCTGGCGTCCCAGACCACACTAGCCAGCGTCAAGAGCAGCGCGACCATCTGTGCGGGTCGCACCGTGTGGCCGTGGACGAGAATGGAGACCCCTACGCTTCCGGCTTTCCGCACGAGGGTCATGGCCGTCATGGTGAGACAGCCGAACAGGGTAATGGTAAAGAAGATGAATACCTGGCCTACACCGTTGACGAGGCAGAGCACGACGATATCCCATCCGCAGTCGGGATGGCGCTGAATGAAAGAAATGCTGCGGCTCCAGTCGTGAAGCGGTACGCGGCGATCCCACACAGAGCCGCGAATGAGCGACTCCAGTCGAGAGGACTCCATCAGCAGCATGCCGAGGGACAACCACAGCACGGCACTAAGGTTTGTCATGGCCATAAGGCTTGGGCCACTGCACTGTAGGCGTTTCGCCACCAGATCTTGTGTGGAGTTGGTCACACCATCCAGCACTAACGCGATGAACAACAACAGGAACCCGACCTCCCCCTGGCGACGTCCCCCAGACTCACTTTCACTGCGATTGCTGGCATCTAATGCGTAGAAGGCATAGACCCCCACCGATAGGGCGATGCAGGCGACCACACGCTGGAGCTCATAGCGCGCGCCGTACCACAAATAGCCGATGACCATCGTTGGAATCATCTTTCCCATCTTTGCCGCCAGCACGACGGGAAAGGGCAGGAGGCGCATCGCCGCCATACCCAGTGAGGTCCCGAACGCACTCGTGAACCCCACCAGCGTCAGATGCGCCACGCTGCGGGTGACCTGCGTCCTCTTGCTGCGCTGAAGGGTGTGGAGCTCTTCAGAGCGCCATAGCTGGAATGTATGAAGCACCGCGAGCGCCAGCAGCGCGACGACGACCCCTGCCGCGGACTGAAAGAGACTAATGAACCAGACGCCGGGAAATAACTCCATTCCTCCTTCGTTCTGAGAGCCAAAGGAGCGGTACGGCTTTGTCAAGATCCTTTCCTGCTGAACCGACCACAGCCCGAAGCAGAAGTAAATACCGCTCACACACCCGAGCATCTGCAGGGCAATGAACCCTTTCGTCGGGCCAGACGACGATGACCGTGAGGCGGTCATAGCGGCGAGCGCCACTGTATCACTGCGTCAAAAGATGTTGCCACTTGCAACAGATAAGAACACAACAGATAAATACAATAGCTTGAAACAACGAGTAAAGTATTTTGTGACAAGAACAGTTCAATCGAGCAGATCTACAATAATAGGTTCGATGTCCGGAATCGGTAGCAAAATCCCCTACAGAGAGAAAGGCAACGTCCAGCAAGAACACGATCACACGAAAAAGTCTTAAATGAAGACTGGAAACGAAAAAAAGAAAGAAAGAACAACATTTTTCCCGCTGAAACGGCAGGCATGAAAAATTCTTTAATTACTCTGATGAAAACCCAAAGCAACTGTGCGTTTTACCATTATTTTCTAGAGTGTAGGTCAAAATGACCACAATAGACTCAATGAGATGTGGTCTACTCCTCCCCCGCTGCGCTTCGTACAGAAATTTCAGCACCGGAGTAGAAAAACGTGATGCGGGCTCACGAGCACCAATTGTTACTACGAACTCGAAAAGAATTCAAAGGAGATCAAATCCGAAGAAACATTAATTCTTTCCCATGGGGTTTGATGCGGTTTGTGTTACAGTACATCATCGTTCATTGGAATTCACTGTACAGCCGTATTTGAAGCAAAAAGTCTTTGAACGTCACCTCACAACAGCTAGGTACCTGCTTCAATGGTACGTCGATAGATAAGGCAACGCTTAGGGAAGTCTGCTCTGCGACCCACTTGAAGGAGAGCTTTCATTTTGATGATTTGGATCATTTCTCCATAAGAAAGGTCGAGAAAGAGGGAATGAGCAGATTTGGGATCACGGTGAGTGCACGCGAGGATTTGGGGAGTCCTTCCATTTCACCGTCGCATTCGAGGTGCTGCTTTCTGCTCAGCATTGGAAATGAAGACCAAACGAAGCCTCTTTGTCGTTTTCCTTGTGGACGCCGAGCGTAACGCGGACGGAATGGCTCAGTTGAGTCGTCAAGCCCACTGCCAGCCGCCGCTGGTCGTTGATGCCGAGCAGCAGCACAGACTTGGGGAGGAAGGACAGGAGTCGGGACAGATTCAGCGAGAGCACGCCCTCCAGCTCACGATGCCCCGCCTCAAACAACGACGCGACGTGCGCCTGCACCCGCTCCGGCCACAGTTGCAGGCTGGCAGCAGCCATTGTTGGGAGCTCTCTCCAGGTCTTTTGTCGAGTCGGAGAGGAGATTGTACGAATAAGCATTAACCGCAGCCTGCTGGTCTCCAACGCCCCCAACGCCAGGCTATCCTGCACTTGCTGGCCCTCTACAGGAACTTGAAGCCCAAAGAATGCCCGTGTAGTCGGGCTAAAGCCCCAGCACACGTCCGCTTCGAGATAGCTCGAGTGCTGCAGCGCACGACTGGAAGAGTCGCCAGGATCGCTGGGCGCCGTGGTGGGAGTCCGCACCGCCCTCAACCCAACAGGGCCGAGGTGCAGTGCGGCCACGAGGAGTTGCCGCTCAGGGTGGGGCAGCACGCCTTCTAGGTGCACCTCCCCCATCGCCGAAGGGCACTCTCGAAGCGGCATCTCCGAAACCAGCGAAGAGCCGATACACTGCACAGGTGAGAGCGGCTTAAAGGGGGACAAAGAATGACCGTACACCGAGGACCACTTCCCTCCAGACCTAGAGCCCAGGGGAATTTTGACGGTTCCTCTGCTCTCCAATCGACCTGGTGTGCTGTACTGCAGGAACCCTAAACTGGGGTGGCGACATAGCATGTTTGCCTGGCCCCTCTCCTGCAGCGTCACACCCATTAGCGTACCGTTGTCCTCGTGAAATCTTGAGAAACTCCATTCGCTATGGTCTGCTCCGCCGTATGGCGGAAAGTCTTCGAGAAAGCGGCCCTGAACGGCTTCAATGGCTTCGCTGCGAATACCACCCTGCCAAAGCGATGTGAAGAAATCCACAGGAAAGCCCATCTAATAAATCTAACAAAAAAATAAATAAAGTGTATAATATGAAAAATATATACTGCTAAATCTAACTATAAAAATTGGTAAAACCTGCTGTGCTGCAAGAGTGTGGCTTTCACACAAAACACCAGCCCTAGCTCACGAAGAATTCCATGATGGCGCCAAACAGACACAAAAAGAATGAGAAATACAAATAGATACGACAAGTTGCATTCTTCCACTCTGATACAGGGGTTTCTCTTTCAATACTTTCAAAAAGCGATTGGTAAGGAGGTTGTTCCAATTGCCTGTGAGATACTGTTAAACACTCGAAAAGAATTCCATCCAGTGGATCGACTCTACCTTCCCCACGTCGACTCCTGATCCGGCGTGGGGTCCTCCATATTTTCGTCGGACAGCGTTACCCGGGGAGCGAAGCGTGTGAAACGCTGCTCGGGATGGGTTGCGGAAGCGAAACGATCCACTTGTTCGCCTTCGGAACGGCGCTGCTGCTCCTCGTCCTCCAACCCGTGAAGGCGGCGGCCCGACACGTCGCGCTCCGCTGCAATGTCACTCTTGGCCCGCTCCACTGCATAGCAGTACGTCCGGGCGTATTTCCCGCCCATAGGCAGTGCATCCACATCACAAAACATCGAAACCTGCATCTCCTTCTCAGAGGGGCCGATCTTGAAGACGGTTCGGGTCGCATGAGCGTCCTGCGCAGCTTTGACCGCCTCTAGCGCCACCTTCAGAGCTTCGTCTAGTGTCACGGTGTCCGCCCCGGCATTTCCACCCGTCGGCTGAAGCGACAGATGACGGATCTCACCAGTCCCGGAGACTCTGCACGTTGACCGTAGTGCTGGGGTGCACGATGCAGACGTACTCCGCTCCTGTGCGTAATACGCCAGCAGCGGTAGCGGATCGCGTGGGTGACTCGAGCCTTCGGCCGTCAATAAACTGCACAGCTCGAGGCCGTACCGATGAACAGAAGCACCGTTCACGAAGTTGATGGACTCTTTTGCCCCGGGTACCACGCTCAGTGCGGATAGCGGCACGGAGTCGCGCAACAGCGGGTCCGGCCACCACCAGTCTCGCTCGAGCCGCAGCGCACGCGACAGCACATCGCAGCGAGCAGCAGCCCACTCCGCCTCCGAGCCACCGGGGTGCATCACTTGCCAGTGGGCCTTGCAGCGGAGCTCCACCGTCCTCTCCGCTTCGGTGAGACGCTGCACCGCGCTGGACTGCGCCAGCAGGCTAAGAAATCGTGTCACCGGGATGTCCCCAGTGGTGGTCAGCACCTGGCCGGCCTCCACCTGGCACTCCAGCGGCACCTCCACTCCCGCCTCCTGCAGCGCACGGCAGCACGTCATCCACGAGCCCTTCGGAATCACTTGAATCCCTTCGGATCGGATAAACTTCTCAAGAACACCCGTCACGGCGTCGTACACGTCAAACGGCTCGGAAAATGCTTCACTGCACAGCCCGGGGTGGGTTGACTTGTCGGCACCGTCACCGCACTGCAGGTTGTACGCCCGCACCCGAAGCCGGTACTTTCCTTCTGTCAGCGGCACAGGTGTAGCCTGGGGATCTTCCGAGCCCGGAAGGAGGAGCGGAATCTGCACCTCAGCTGTCTGTGACTCGTTCAGAGCCACACGATCGTCTAGCATCGCCACGAAACTCCAGCCGTCCTCTTCGTCCGCGGGCTCTCCGAGCTCCGGCTGCCCCTCCTCTCTGCTAAAGCGGCCGTGAAAACGTGCGAACAAGTCCGTAGCGTAGCGGTGTATCTCCCTCAGGGCGGGAGAGGACTGAAGGAGGTCCGCTGCCCTGCTGCTCGTCTGCTGGCGCATCGCCACGACCTTCTCCCGCTCCTCCGCTGTCCATTGGCGCCAAAGTGAGATTTCCAGACGGACGGAAAGACGCAGCCGCTGCATCTCCGCCATTCGATCCGCTGTCATCAGTCCCGCCTGCCGAGTGAGCCTCAGCCTCTCCAGCGCGGGAGTCTCCCAGTGGTACTTCACGGCCCGACGACCACCCATCGGCCAGCGCGTGGCCACGTCACCGGTGCGAGGGCCGCAGTCCTTTAGCACCGACTCGTCGCTGCACTCGCTATCCCCGGCGTTGAAGAGCTCGGAGAGGACCTCGTGCACCTGCACCGCCTCCACGGGGGACACCAGACGCGCGCCGCCCACCGCAATCGATCGCGATTTGGCGTCGTAGCGCCGGCGAAGGACCCCAAACGGCTGTGCCGCCGCTGCACACACCGCCGCGATCGCATCCTCCGCGTCTGCCAAATGAGCGGTGCTGGTGGAGACTGGACGCTGGATCGCCCGCATCATCTCGGTGTGGTACGTGCCGCACAGGGACGTTATGGACTGGCGATACGTAAAAGGAGTCGAATAGTCCACAGAAGAGCTCAGAGGCTTGGAGGCGTAATACAGTGTCGCGTTGGCTGCCACCTCCTCAGCGGAGGCAGCATAGGCATACAGTAGTCGTCGTGACACCGCGCGTGTGCGCTGGACGATAGAGGAGCCACCGAATTTGGCGAAGTGCCACTTACACCACGTCGCGTTGATGTAGGGTCGAAAGACGGCTGCCCTGCAGTCCAGCTTACCCCGTTGCAGGCTGATCTCGAGGTGCTGGAGCACCGAAACGAATGCTTGTTCCTGAAACACTAGCTGGCGAGCTCTGGCACCCAGCCGCCGGAGGCCATCATCCGAAAGTACATGGAGAGTTTCCAGCATATCGCGTCGAATGGTATTCTTCCAGAAAGTCTGGTACGAGCAGCGGCACCCTGGGGCCAGGTCGAGCTCCTCGCTCGCGATGGACTCCATCAGGCGATTCTCTTCCTTCCACTCGGCACTGTCATCGAGAAGGTCTTCCGGGTCGAGCACACCCTCCTCCACACTGCGCTGCAGTCGCTCCATCTCACTCTCACACCACTGCAGTACGGCCGCACTGGGGGGGGTAGGGGTGTGCGCGTCAGGGGACAGCGGACACACACCGGCAGCTGTCTGGCGTGCATGGCGGCGGAGCAGCACCTCGTGGATCTTGGCGAGCTGATCCGACAGCCGTCGCATAGCCTGGGCCTCACTCTCCGCTGTGAACGCTGCGGTAGCGAGAACGTTCTGGAAAAAGGCGAGGCTCTCTTGGCAGGTAGGGAGGAACTTCTCCGCCCACTTCCGTCTCTCCTCCCCCTCGTAGTACCACAGCGAGGGCACCGGCACAGGGACGTGGGCCAATGGCTGCTGCTGTAAAGAATCGAAGAATTGCAGTAACGCCTCGGGGTCGGACACTTCGAACCAGACGGCCTTCTCGAGCTGCAGTAAATTTCCCGCCCGGCGTTTCAAATGGCGCTCGCTGAGGTAGAGCATTTCTTTGAAGTAGGTGTCACGCTCCCACGGGGTCTGAGGCTGATCCGCCTCATCGTGGATGGTCTCCCCCATCGCGGACAGGACGCCCACGTGGTGGGAAGCCGTTCGCCGAGCTAAACGAAGACAAGACGCGGACCGTCGCTCGAAGTAATGGATCCAGAAGCGGAGGCTCTCCCTACGGCTTTCCTCGTCCTCGGCGTGCAGGTTCGTGCCAAGGTAGTCCTCGACATACGCAAACGGCGACGACGAGTCGCGCGTGGAGAAACGCACAGGGCGCCGCGGCAGCGCCGTGTGCAGCACGGGGTTGTTGCCAAACCGCAGCCACCATTGGACACCCTCCTCAAGGGAGCTTACTGGCACGTCCCTCCGCCACAACGTCTGCGCCTCTTCTCTGGAGTGAAGCCGTTCAAAGGGCCGGACACGAGCCTCGGGTTGTAAGATCGGGGTGTAGTGTCGCTGTGCAGTGCGACAGGAGCTGCTGACGATAGAAAAGCGAATGGCTCCACAGCGGAACGCCGCTCGCCTTGACAGCATTTGCGTTCGACAAGCAATTTAAAGATTTTTCTTTAAAGGAGGAGCAGCAGGAAACAAGCCGATACAATACCCTGCAAGAGGAGAAACAGCTTTGAGATGTTGCAGTGGAAATTTTATCCGTGTTTCTATCGAGAAAAGTATAAGGGAGTGGATGAAAAAGAGCGTTTGTGCTGCAATAGAAACCTCAGCTCTGAGCAGTCGAGGTGGAGACCACGTCACCCATCCCAACATGAATTCTTTCAGGAAATCCGCATACCGTCACCGTGAAAAAAGAAAGATAAGTATGTCCAAAGACATGTTCTCCGTGGTTTGTTGTTATTTATTGGTTTAAAGCACTGTAAAACGAAAGATAACATATAATAAAAAAGTTCATAATTGAGGTCCAAACTCAGCGGTACTGAAATTTTGGAGTGAATTCCTCGCGGCCCTCACTGGTACACGACGAACATCGCTAATTACTAGACTTGTATTCGATGCTAGCTTTCCGTTTATCTGGTGGAAATGATCCTTGACGTATCACGCTACATGCTAAATTTTTTTTCTCTTTTTTTCGAACTTTAACAAACGTACTCTTTATTAATATTGATTTTCTTCTCTAGCGGGAGCAGTCATGGTGGGGAGCTATTTCTCATTATTGATCATTCTGTTAAATAAAAAGCTTCAAAGGTTTCGTGTTAGTGGGTTTCCTGTTTTTCCGCTCCTTTCTGCATTCACACTAACATTTCATTTTCCTTTTTTACTCCACCTCAGCACCAACAAAAAAAAAAAAAGACACACTCTTACTTCATCTTAAAACTCGCTAACCACAGCAAAGAGCAGTTGGCGGAGTACTACATTCCCGTCCGACGCGCTGGGTTACTTGTGCACCGAATACACTTGGATGCCGCAGGTGTCCGCTGCGAAAATAGCGCTAGAGTCCGCGTTGCCAACCACCTGAGTGAATGCCCTGTTGGGAATGACGTCCATCGTAACCATGGTGGGCAAGCTGACTAAATAGAGGCCCCTCGCGGTGGCCGTCGCCATGAGGGGGGCTGCGGTCCCGCCCAGCACCGCGGCACTAAGAATAGGGGAGGCAAAAAGCTTGCTGGCCAGCGGCGTGCTGATCTGGCGCCGATCCCACATCAGCAGTGAGCCGTCTAGTGAAGTCGTAAAGATGTTGTTGTCGTGGATCGAGATGGAGCTGATCGTGTCCGTGTGCACACCAGGCAGCTGAAACACACTCGCAGTCTTCAGCGTTGCCACGTTGGGCTGCTTGGAGCGGGCGTCGAACAGTTTCACCGTCTTGTCTCGGGAGCCAGAGAACAGCGTGCCGGTCGAGTCGGCACACGTGGAGAGCACTGTCACGAAGTCGCTGTGCGCCTGTGAGAGGGTTCGAATACTCTGGCCAGTCGCCGCACTAAAGAGAGCGATGTCGTGCTGACGCCCACCAGCCACCTCCACGTGCATCGACTCGGCGGAGCACACTATCCCGCTGGGCAGCACCGCCACCGCCGTGAGCGTGGCGGTGAGGGGGCGCTGAATGGTCTCCCCTGGCGTCCAGATCTGGTTCGCGTCGTCATAGGCTAGAATGTGAAGCACGGGATTACGCGGCTTCGGCGCGAGCTCCGCCCGCAGGAGCTTCCGCCGCTCCAGCAGATGGTTTCCATAGGTGCTATCAGGAGAGGGTGGCTTGCCAGCCAACACGAGGTACGACCCTTGGCGTGAGCCCGCCATGGCCCACGGGATGCTATCGTTGGGCATGTCTAGAGTTCCCCGCACAGAGTCCGGCGGCCCCCACAGCGCTACCGTCCCGTCGAGGTGCGCCGAGAGAAGTTCATCGCGAACACCAAAGTATTGAATGCGAGTCGTCGGGACGGCGTACCCCAGCAATGGGCCCTCGCGGAGCGCGGTGTGTTGCGGCTGCCCCACACTCAGCAGCTGCGTAATGGCAATCACGTCGTACTCGAATTCAGGCTGCTGCCGCATGTTGAAGAGCTGCAGTATGATGCTCTTATTGTTCAATACAGAGGCAAGGAACCGTTCGTTTGTCCGCTGGTGGTCTAGGATGCGGCCGAGGACTGCGAGACCCGCGCGTCGGCACGCCGGTCGCTCTAGAAAGGTTTCTACAACAGCCACAACACCGCCAAGACGAACCAGGTTGAGCCGCGCCATCTCGACTAGCATCTCCGCCGGGTCCTCTCCAGCGACATCCAGTTGCTCCATGTTCTCCTGAAGCACGATGTCGCGGACCTCCTTCCGAAATGGCTCGTTGAGCTGGGCTACAATGGCAAGGTGCGCGGGTGTGGTGATGCAGGCGGCTATGGCGAGGAAGACGTCCTTGTTGTCTAACGGCATTTTGGAGAGGGCGGCGTTCACTCGCATCGCACTCTCTTCAGGTTTGGTAGCGTCGACGAGGCTGCGCCATTGGACTACGGAGTGTCGACCCGAGACATCCGATACCGCGTTGATGGCTCGGTGAATCCTCTCGAAGACCTTATCGCTGAAGGTGTCGGTGTCCAAGGTCGAGGAGATGTGCAGCCCATCGCCGCGGCTGGGCCACACATCCCCCATTCCCTGGCGAAGATTGCTGCTCGTGGAGAAGCCGGTAAAGCCGGTCGGCTCCACGCGCATTAAGCTGCCGACTGCTAGAGGTGAGGTGGAAAATGGTGTGGGATGAAACTCCATCGCGAAGGACGTGGGTGAAGTCCCTAAGAGATACTAAAAGGTGGGGTGGGGTTCTAACTGTGGAGGTAGCCCTCGTAGGTAGACGGTCAGTCCTTGAGTTATGATGAGATATCTTAGAAGCGACAAGAAAACGACCCGAGCAACAGTCCTATAGCTAACTGACGTAGGTACCTATATGGCTTAGTCTCAAATGTCAGTGGATACGAAGGAAGTGCGGCAATGGACTAGAAATATATATATTTAAATTTATTCCAGCACGTAGTGGCGGTATGTATGTATGTGCTCTGGCACACAAGTAGTGGTTTTGAGCAGCAACTACAAAGTCATAAAATAAAGCCAGAAAAAAAAATAGATATTATTTCGTAGCAATGACTGCATCATCGTTAAAGATAAGAAACCAATTCATCCATATTTCCAGTTCTTTATCGAATAACAACTTCAAGTTAACTTGTAAGGGAATCGTCACTCGCTCGGTGGTTTGACCTCATAAAGTCTTTTTTGCCCTACAAGAATATTCCGAATCCCTCTCTCACAATAGTTAGTTCTTCTCTGGCCTGCAATGTCCCCCGTCCGTCGTCTGAAGCGACTACAAAAACCATCTTTCAGTGAAGCTTACTTGAATGGACCGTTAGAGCCTCATCCCCGGGAACTCTCCTCTCGCTTGGCCTTCTTGGCGCACCAGCAGTTCTTTCTACTAACTCATCGGCTCAATCTTCTTTCTTTGCGCGCCGAGGCCTGCCACCTGACGGACGTGAGGTCGGGCTGCCAGACGGACTAGAGGCTGCCGCACTGGTTTGCTGTGTTGGGGAGACGGCTTGGGAGGGCCGCATCAAGAGAAGCGCCACCAGCAGGACACCAAGCACAACGAGAGCAACGAGTATTAGCGGGTTCATAGCGCTGAGAACACGATCAACAGAATGCGGTGGCAGTATGCTATGTATAACAATGGGGAAAAAAAATTATTGAGAAATCAGAAATGAGGAGGAGAATTGGATTCCGCTATAAACAAGCAGTAATGCACAGCCCCGACTTCTGTCGGCATGGGAACAGAGGGGCTTACGCAATGTCTAATTAATGAAGAATGTATCAGTAGTGTTTCACCTGCACACGGAGAAAACACGACTTTCCCTACGAATCCACTTCGCACAGCCAACCGTTGAGCACACCCACCTGTACGAGGGCTTTGCAACACTCCAACGACCAATGGTCAAACATGGAGGAGAAAACGGGCAGACACCTCATCTCGTGCTGCACCGCTCGGGCCGTGACGAAGGTGAACTTCCCGAGCGCACAGATGACCGCCGCAGCCGCCTGCGCCACGGTGTCCGCCTCGCTGTCCGGGCTGCCACGGTCCTCGCCACACTCCTCACTCGAGGAACTGAGCTCCTCGCCCTCGGGCATGTACAGCGGGGAGCCGACGAGCGACAGCAGCACGCCGGGGGGGTGGAAAGGCGGCACTGGCTCGGGCTCGGGCTCGGACGTGACGTGCAGAGTCCACGAGCGCGACCCGCTGGATGCCACGGCGTAGCGCAGGGTGTGGCGGCGCCGCTGCGTACGCGCTGCAGCGCCACTCGCCCTGCAGTGCTGCACGCCGAGCAGGAAGCGACCCACCTTGTGTCGTGCGGGGTGATCGGCTCGAGAGAGCACCTCCTGCAGCCGCTCCGTTGTGCTGTAGATGGTGTCGGGAGCCCAGTGCTTGAGACGTTTTACAGCCTTATTCGCCTCAAGCTGTAAGAGAGCTTCTGTCACCCCATCCAGCAGGTGCGGCCATGTAGGCGGGAGTTCGAGGGCTATGGTCCAACCTGCCGCACCGGCTGTCGGTCGGCCCTCGCGAACCACTGGGCGTACCGTTACCGTCGTGTACGAGGCGCCTTCCGAGCCACCCCACCGCATGCAGTGGAGCGGCACGCGCAGCCGTCGCTCTCCTACCTGCGACTCCGCATCCACCTCGTTCATGAGGGACGACGATTGCGACGTGTTTTCCAGCTCTGCCTCGGCGCACCGCGGAGTGGTGGCGAGGGCAAAAATATCGGCTAGTGTGGTGGATGTGTTCCGTGCGACTCCAAAGACCAGATCTGCCACGGTTTGTTGGCCGTCCATGCGCTGGAGCACCTGCCGCACCAGAAGATCTAAACTCTCCAGATCTCGGCTTGCCGAGCGGGAGATACAGCAAACGGGCACGTCGTCGAGGCGAATGGGCTGCACACGCTGCAATGGAGGCACATAGCGCACATGAAACACGAGCCGGTTAGAAATGCGTACCGCTGCACCGTGATCGATGGAGCCGCTCCCACTCGGCAAATGTGCCCCATCCAGGGTCTCGAGACTGTCGTAAAGCGCCTGAACCAGAGCGGGCAGTGAAGTCCACTGTGGGGGGCTGTTCTGTGTGATAAAGCTGTTCCGGGTCCTGAAGCACGGCGAGTGGGGTAGGCTAGCGGTGGCAGCAGAGCGGTGCCCCTCCCACTTTCCAGACACCTCGGGCGTAACAGACTCGGGCGTCTCGGGCCCCTTCACTTTGCGAGACTCATCCGCCACACGGCAACCAGCGGGATGTTCGTCCATCAGACGGCTGAACACGTAGTGATACTTCATCTCCGCTGTCCGCAGCTCCCCCGCCACGTTCGTGAGCAGCACGCTGTACGGCTGAATGAGTTGCCGCAGCAGCGACTCTCCCACCGTCACCAGCTTTTCATCCACTCGAAAGTTGAAGCTGAGTGTGTAGCGCAACGTCTGCCTTGGGTAGACCTCCCCTGGGATTTCCTCGGGGTAGTACAGACACAGCAGCCCCGACTCCGCCACATACATCCACAACACGCGCCGGCAGAACTCCGATCGCGGGACAAAAACATCGCCCAGCACAGAGCTGCGGTGGCGAGCGCTGCTTTCCGGACACAGCGTTTCGGACCGGCACGTCAGCGACGTGTGGAAAGGCATCGCTGTCGCGTCGCCAGACGGTGCACTGCAATGCAAATACGGGCCTGTGATGATGTCCAAGGCGTAAAGCGCGACGCTGTCCAGCTTAACCATTGCGATGTAATTTAAATGCTGGGTAGAGAGACCTCAATGAGCAACGTCAATGCCGACAGAGAAAAAAGAGTAGATGTCAAGATGGCCCAAAGTCAGCGCATAACAACTGAAGGTCACCTTCCAGCTACTACGAGCTGGCCGGCCGAAAGAAAAGAAAAAGAGAGATTAAAAATGAGAGAGCAGACGGATGCAAAATTGATTGGCCGCAATTGTCAACTCTTGCGTTAAAGTCAAAAAAAGGAGTGATACGAAAGGCGATTTTTAAAAGAGTAAAAACCTTTGAAGGATAATATTCATGAGCCGCACTTATTGCTAACCCCCTCACTTCATACAAAAGAAACAATGGAAAACGAGAAATAGTGAAAAGAGCAAAAGAAAAGTCGCTGGGCTCTTCTCCACCGTTAACAATCAACTCACACAAAGATAACAACAAAAAGTAAACGTCTCTGTTACTCGAAGGCACAATAAATAAGAGAAAATTAAAGCAAAAACAAAATAATCGACTGTCAATTACGATTCTTTTTTTAAAAAAAAAGGGTTCGCCACTTCCCAAAATATTCGCGGACGTTCATACTCTCTTAGTACAGGGCTCTATAGGAGCATTCCACAGTGAAGATATCATCACGGTTCGAAACAGAATCACGATGCCGAAGCGCTGCACCGTATGAGCGAAACAAATAAATAAATAGATAGATAGATAATCCCTCAAAAGAATTCCATCGCGTAGAAAAAAAAAAAGAAATAAAAAAAAAGGTCAATTCGTGTGTCCTCATCCATCACCCGTATTATTGGTGAAGGTCGATCACGGCTGTTATGAACATCATGTTCAAAATAGATGAAGCAACTCGAAATTCTACACTGTCACAACACTTGAAAGTACACTACAAAAACAAAAATAAATTATTTAGTAATAATGTAAAAGATCAAAAAGTGAATAATAAAAAGAAATTAGGTTAAAAATGAAACTCTAACTTTAACTTCTTCTGAAAATATATCAAAAGGCTTAAAATTTTATCTTTTGAATGATGGCGTCAGGACCCTCACCCCATCCCGGTGTTCGAGTGAATTCCATACGCCACTTCGCTCCTCTCGCCGTAGTCACAGCGGTGACACGTTATCCATTTCGGCCTCCACCGCCTCGAGGAGCGCCATCCGTTCACCGGTGGAGAGATGCGGCAGCCGCTGAATTCGCGATCGCAGCTCAGGCAGCGCCAACTCCTGCACGAGAGAGCATCGCATCAGCTCCTTCATGCTCCAACGCTCCTCCGCATTGAGGCGCAGAAGCCACGACAGCAGCTCTGTCCAGCGTTCCTCACGGTGGGGGGGCAACGGCTTATACCGCCCCGACACTATCCGTGCGTGCAGCTCGGTCGTATTGGGCACATTGAAAGGCTTCTCTAGCGTCAGGAGCTCGTACAGCACCACCCCCAGCGACCAGACATCGCTCTTCCCGCTATAGGGCTGACGGCACCAAATTTCCGGGGCCTGGTAGTATGGCGTGCCGCAGAAGGAGCCGAAGACCATCTTGTCCACCCCACCAGGGAGATGTTGGGAGAAGCCGAAGTCGCCGAGTTTGAGGAGGCCCGAGGAGGTGAGGAAAGCGTTTCGGGGCTTAATATCTCGGTGAAGGACACACTTCTGGTGCAAGTAGTTCACGGCCAGGCACAACTGAACAAAAATGGTCAGTATTTCAGATTCCTCAAAATCAAAACTACGGGGGAGGGCATGCCTGGAGCTCGAGAGCGACGGAGCGGGTTGGGGTCCGTGCTCCTCCTGCAGTTTCTTCAGCGCTAGTCGGCGGTCTATTTGCATGCCTAAATCCCCAGCATCCGCGTACTCGAGCACCAAGAGTACCCCGCCATGACGATAGTACTTGCAGACACATTGGATAATGCAGGGGTGTACGCAATACTGCATGTTCTGTGCCTCAGACATCATGAGGTTCTTGTTACTCGGAGAGAGCTTGGACAACACCGAAAACTTGCCCGCCCGAAGCTGCTCCGTCTCGTTTTCCACCAGAAGCCACACCGTCGAGCACGCGCCGCGCCCCACCACACCGCGGAGTCGATACAAGGCGGGCAGCGAAGGGCCAAAAAGAAGTGGAAACCTGGCGATGAGCGGACAGATGTAATGTCTGCGGCGATCGGGAGGGTCGCGTGGGCGGAGGTGAAAGCGATGCCGTACCGGCCTCCCTACGCGATGGCTGCGGAGCGACGCCAGCCAGGCGGAGGAGTGCAGCGAGGCCTCCCCCTCCAGGCCTTCGGGAGGGGGCGCTGGCGACAGACAGTGGTCCAATCGCCCCAGTGAGCGAGGGGTGTGGCTCGACGCCACGCTAGAGCGCAGCGAGTCGAGTGGCCGCTGTTCCAAAGAAGACATGACTTGGTTTTTTGCCGCTACCAGTTCACCACGTGGGTGTACCGCCTCGAGCAGTGTTGGTTTAGCACTCGCTCCCGTGTGGCGGGAGGGCAGCGGCCCCTGACCAGCTGCACCTTCAGAACCTGGGCAAGAGGATGGCGTTCTTTCGTTGCCTTCGCCGAAGCTGCGTCGGGTCATGAGTAGCTCACGCCAAGGGCTACCGGGGCAGAGGAGCGAATGCCTTGCGGCGGAATATTCTGAATTTAAGGTTTCCAATGGTTTGCAATTGATTTCTATTGTGAGGAGAGCAGTGAGTCACCTGATAAGGGATGGATACAGTCCGAAAAAATAATAATAAATAAAAAGTACTTTGTGTGGCATATCAAAAAACAAAGCAAAAGGACAAGCATGCAAAATAAAAATCATTCTGATCAACTCATTGAGCTATGCTGATACACACTACCATACATACTACCAGAGAGGAGATGCTTTGATGTTGAATTTTTAGGAGTTTGTCAATGTTTGTGAATGCGTTCGGCAGCTCCAGAAGTGCTCTGGTCCGGATTCTCCAGTAAACACTGAAAGAAAGAGCGCAGCCGCGTGGAGGAAAGGTGTGCATCTCTGCGCCCCTGCAACCGCTGTGGCGCAGACATAAACAAGCAGCGGTATCGCAAAGCCACACGCTGCAGCGTACTAGCTCGGGCGGCACCATCCTTTGGAGTGGCGAGGTCAAACACGTC
Organism: Vickermania spadyakhi; assembly: GCA_030849815.1. Taxonomy (NCBI): domain Eukaryota; phylum Euglenozoa; class Kinetoplastea; order Trypanosomatida; family Trypanosomatidae; genus Vickermania; species Vickermania spadyakhi. Next base: position 55,948 of record JASAOA010001793.1, read on the forward strand.
ATTGGCCACTTGCCTCCACTGCGGAGGTCGGTTGTCGTGCATGCACACTCGAACGGCTTCTATAAAGCCCTCCCGGTGAATGACTTCTTCGCAGCCGTCCGTAGCGCCACGCGTCATCCGCATTGCCGTTCGTGCGACCTGCAGCACGCTGTCCATGTGCCCCAACGCGTCTGTCATGAACAGGAACTCGTCCCAGGAGAGCCGTCGCTCCCCCCGCACGCTCGGTGAACCGTCGCGGCAGAGAAACTCCTGAAACCTGGAGAGGGAGACGAGACCCGACCCCTCACCGTCCAGAAACGTGAAGACGGCGGCGCGCACAATTCGCGTCAGAAACTGTACGTGAGCCGTCACCTCGTCGCGCCACACCATGCTCGTGCTCCCTCCTTCCGCGACGCCCGAAGCCAACGGCACCGCACTGCGGCTCGAGGTCATCCAACGCCGGAACCACCGCCACGAACGACGCAGCCTGGAGCCCATGTGCGCTTTAGGAAGATTCACCGGTGAGGCGGCTGCGAGCTTGTGCTCCAGGTCCTGCAGCTCAGCCACGATGGACGGCTCGGGGTTTGAGATTCGCAAGACCAGCTGCTCGGGATCCACGCAGACCGCGGGCTGGTGAGCAACGCCTGTCGGAGCCAGAAAATGACGGCGCAGCTGTGCGAGCATGCCTGGGGCGATGCGCTCCTTGTTTCTCCCGCAGGAATTCGTAAAAACGTGACGGGCGTCATCGACCATCACGGCATGGAGCAGCTCCGCGAACTGGGAAGCGGAAAGTGCCTCACCCGCACCGGTGGGATCCAGGAGGTCAAAACCTCGGAGCCACACCGGTACTGGAGTCATAAGGAGTGTGAGCAACAGCACGCAATCGGCATAGTTCAGCGTCCCGCTCGAGTCCCAGTCCACGTGGTGGAATAGCATGTGTAGCAACCGCCGTGAGACGGGTGGAACCGCTTCAGCCGAAACATCCCGACGGAAGAGCAGCAGACAACACACCATTTCGTCTGGTGAGAGGGCAAACTCTCCAGCGACCTCATCCCAATGAGCATATGCTAGAAAGCGTTCCTTTAGATTGGTGGGTTTCCTGGCACACTCGAACACGCTAGACGGCCCGCAGTATTCAGCTGTCCTTGGCGTTGCATCCCCACAGCACCACCCATTCAGGCCCCACCGAACCGTTTCCGTGCTCCTGGTGCACCAGAAGTCTTGAGCAGCGTAAATGAGACCTGTGCCACCCAGCACAGCTGTCGTCCACCGAATAATTCGCCGCTGACAAATGGAAGGCATCCACTTCAATTCGGAAATAACGGACCCAGCGTTCCGGAATGTGGATTCCGAGCCTCGAAGAAAATCACACAAGAGAAAAGAGCCAAGAAAGGGGGGAAAAATAAAAATAGTTTAAAAAAGTAAATAAATCGATTTGACAGACAAAGTACCAACTGCCGCCGCTTAGTCGACTTCACTGCCAGCAATGGAGCTGCAGCTTCACACGCCCCTTCATCGGCTCCAAGAACAGCACAGTTAAAAAAAAACGGCATTTCAAAAGACTTAGTTTTGTACTACTGTTATTTAATATTTTTCTTTAAATTACTTCTGGATAATGTAAGTAGTAATGGACCTTACCACGGTGCCAAGGCACCGTGGTAAGGAACAAAAATTAATTGGAGTCGGTCAATGCTTTACGAAGCAAAGTGATCGGAAATAGTTATCGAGCTGAATACACCCTCGCAGGAAATACGTCGGGATACACCAAAGACTGGACAAAAAAAAGAGAAAAAAATAGCATTTGAAAGCATTATAAATTTAGAACCTGAGTCTTAAACCACCTTCACACCTCGCGAATGAGTGGTTTGACGCACACTCTTCAGAGACGCGAGGAACTGGTTTGAAATGGATTGAAAGCATAGAAGCAGAGCCACCGGAGCATGCGCTCACGCAGTGGTATCTGAGCACGGGGCAACGGAAACGCACAGAAAGTCTTCCGTAGAGTTGGTAGGACGGTGGGTGGATGCTCACTCTAAATCACTCTCTCGCCTTTAATAACAGCACTCAGCGCCTCCATGAAAGCGTCGAGAGTGTCGCACTCTGCACAAAGCAGCTCAATTTCGGCAGGAGCGATGTGGAAGTTGTGTTTGTGGTTCCGCTCTTCCTCCAGCACCGCAATCGCGTGGCGTAGCTTCTCCACCTGAGGCGGGCTGAGCTGGCGGAGCGGAATGCGGGCCATTGCGGCGCCGACTGGAATTTGAAACGCCTCGGCTTCGGCTTCGGCGGAAGCGTCCTCGTGGTCTGCCTTGAAGAAGTTCATCTGTTTGTCCTTCGCACTCGCGTCGGGACGCTCCCTCACCTTCTGGGGGTGATAGCTGTCCTCCATCTGCTCCATGATCTCGGCTACCGACACCGATGGGGGGTCCACCTCGCCGTAATGCAGCCCCGCCATCTCTACCAGCGCATCAAAACGAATGTAGTCCATCCGGATCTTAAAGCTGATGCGGCCGGGGCGGATGAGCGCCGGGTCCAGCACTTCCGGGTTGCTGGTGGACATCACAATAATGCGGCCGGGGGTGTCCACCACCCCATCCAGTACGTTGAGCAGGCCGGAGAGATCCAGCACATCCGCCGCCTCAAACATGGAGAAAATAGAGCGCTTGATAGGGATCTTCATATCCGTCCCGCCCTCCAGGGCGTCCGAGCCGAACCCCATATACTTGGAGCTTTGATTGGGAGGCTCTCTGGACGGAATCTTCACCGTGCACTCCTCAAACGAGTTGTCGATGAGCGCCTCCGCCTCCTCTGACGCAGTGAGCGCAGCAGGTTTCCGGATGCGAACCGTCCGTTTGGTCTGGCGCGAACACACGAGCGGGTTCGAGCTGTCTGCTCCGTCAATGAAGAATATTACCTCGTTCATATTAAGACGCTGCTCGCCCGACTCGCCCACGCAGGAGTACGTGCGGTTGAGAAAGATGTCGTACAGCTGCTGATTGGTTTTGAGAAATTGCAACGGAACCGACACCACGTGACGTCCGGTATATGCGGCAAGGGCCTTAACGAATGCTGTCTTTCCACACCCGTGAGGTCCATGAAGCAAAAATCCGAGCTTGCAAGGGAACCCTTCGATGGCAAAACGTCCCTGCTGGAAGAGGAAACTGTCAATGAGTTTCATGACGCGCTCTCTCTCAGGGAAGAAGACCGTATTCAGGTTCTTATCGTCCGCCATAGCGTACCTCTTGAAGAGCAAAGAGGAGCCGTCGTCAGAGGGCTGCAACTCCAAGAAGTGCCTGGAGCTCCGAGTTATGTTTGGGAGTTCGTTAATATAAAACGAAAGTGCCTTCTGAACAAACTGTTCGATTCTTTCAGCCCCGTCTTTACCATAAGCTCGAAGACAAACCACCCGCTTCACCGCTTGGCTCTTGTCCACACGAGTGCGACTACGGTTGTACGTAATCTCAATGCCGTCCACACCGATAGGGACCCAATGGTTGCTGGTGGGGAGCTTGATCAGTACCAAGCGGTTAAGGTGGCTAGTAGACCGTGAGACGTTGGTGACGGCGAGGTCCTCATCGTCGTCATCGGAGGACGAGGAGCGCGTGTAGAAGGGAGAGCACGTGTTCTCGTACACACGAGACCGGAAGGGGTCTATGAGAAGAAAGACCGAGCAGATATTATGCCACACACTGGCGGGCAGCGGCTTCTTGACCCATACAGACCTCACCAAGTACATGAATATTGCATTTTGCAAGAGGGCATTGCGATCCTGTGCGAGGGAACCAGATACACGGTACTGTGCAAAGGAGTGAGATACAATATCACGTGTCACCAGTTGCGACACCTCCGACACACGTTTCTTTGTAGATTCCTTTAATGGTGGAATGATAACACGCAGGAGTCCCACTAAAAATGGAATTAGAAGAATCAGCACTTCGATTGACACAGGAAAGTGTAGCTCCACGTACTGCGAAACCACATCAATCGTCCCTTGGATCTGTTGGACTAGCCCGCCGAACGGCATGTGTCCATCCTCCTTCCCTTGCATTTTTCCCGAAGGTAACATGCAAGCAAAAAGGAAAGGGAAGGAGAAACTGAAAATAAATTCAAAACGAAAAGAAACGCCTTATTAGGACAAGACGTAACACTTCTCAAAATATATTTAAAATTGAAACAAAAAAAAAAAAGAAGAGGACGAGAAGAAAAGAGAAAAGTGCAGATGTGTTGCCACCATCGAACGGATATAAGTCACTGATTGACCTGTCCAAGAAAATGAGCACTACAGTATGGCGCAAAAAGTAATATCACTGGCAAACTGCTGCCTTGCCCTTTGTTGGCCTAATGCACACAATCGAAGGAGAAGGATCCGACAATAAGGATAAACAATAATCTACGACCAACGCTTCTAAAGTTCACACTGATTTTTTTCCTGTCTCAGGTAATATACATTACTATTCTATTCACTTCATCCCTCTTTAAAAAGGAAATTAATACATGTTACATAAACGGCAGACGAGGCTTCCCAGCTGCTAAAACTCACCCAAAGCTAAAAAATATAACAATCTCTCAAAAAAAAAAAAAAAATAACAACAACACTTGCAAAAGAAAAAACTATTCTTTCGTTTCTTATTATTTTGTTGTTGCTTTTCGGGGGCAGAGGGGAGCATCCGAGAGTAAAAAGGTATTTTATGATGCGCAGTCGTCGCTGATCCGGTCAAGTGGATATGGCGGCATTTCTCTCACTTTCGAAGGTGAGGATAGCGGCAAATGCCTCCACGAGCTTTTTGCCAGTCGTTAGGGGTATCTAGCTGCACCTGAGCCACACTGGCATACTGCTCCGCGTAAGTCGGGTGCATCTTCGATCTCTCATCGGCTTGAACACGGTGAAAGGTAAGGCGCGTATCCTTATAGCCACACCGCCCCAGAAAGTGAGGTACATTCCACGGACGAGCACTCGGAACATAGTCCTTTACCCACTCGTCATTCCGAACCATTCGGTCTTCATACTCCGATCTATCGTGCCTCGGGAACTCTGGAGCAGGTGATTTCATCGGCGTGTAAGTGACCTGTGATCCACGAGACAAGCTCTCCGATCCGTAGATGCTNTACGCTCTCCGATCCGTAGATGCTCTCTCCCACCTCAGTGTGATAACACCCTCGCGGGCAAGGTGGGTACTCCATCTCAGAACTTTTTCCTGAGTTACCGCTGCGCCGCGAATCCGAGTTCCTGCTCACTTGAGACTGAGGCGTTTGCGGGATAGAAAGGTGAGAGGAGCCCATGATGGGGTGGAGCACCAGTCGATCTGTCGTGTGCGGAGCCCCAACAACCTCCTCCTGGACACTCTCGGGTTGGATCGATGGCACGGAAGCCGGTGAAACAGTGCCACTGGGCTGAAGACAGTTGCTGTAGATAGGAAGGCTCCGTTCACTTGGTGTAGTGCAGGGATCGGATTGTGGAGTAGGGCAGCCCTCAGAGTCAGGACACTGTGAGCACTTAAACGGCTTCGGTAAGTACTTCTGGCCGTACTCCTTCACATCCGCCCATGGAATGTGAATAGGCTCTCCTTTGGCGTTGTGATAGCCATGTGGGTCCAGCTTGATGTCGAAGCGAGAGACCGTGGGGTTGTGCGAATATTCGTCGAAATGAGGGTCGTTGTACTCTAGCGATCCACACCCATACGCGATGTTTCGATGACTGTCTTGGATCTTAAAAGGTCGTTTGGGGTACGTGTTGTAAGGATTGTCCGGAGGCGTCGTGTAGAGCGGCGTGGCGGAAGAGAGAAACAAGTTTTCTGGAGTGATCTGATGTCCCTTACCGTGACGGTTTTGACGATGCAGAAAATTGACGGCCGGATGCACTTCGAGCTCCCGAATATGATAGTTAGAGGCTGTGGCGCAGGAAGGAGCGGGTGGTGGTGGGCTGGGTGGCGGCACGATGGCGCTCTCCGCCGCTTGGTCGCGGAATCTTGTTCCTCGAAGGAGGTGAGCAGCGCGGCGTCGCTCGCTCAAGATGTCATTGGTCGTCTTCGCACTCAAGTAGTACGAGTCCGCCAAGCGATTGCCGGTGGGGAGACGCTGTGTAGATTTTTTCTGAAGGAAGACCCGCTCCAAACGCTCTGATTTGTGAGACTCGAAGTTCGCTTTGTTGCTCACCCCGACATGAAGTCGCTCCTTGTTCTTGGGGACACCTGTCGGCTGATACTTTTGAAACGCCACACACGGTTTATTCCGCGGAAGTCCATTGAGTTCCATTTTTGAGCTTGCCAGCTGTTCAGAGCGAACTAACTTTGTTTAAAACATATTGGAAAAAGAGACGAGATGATCAGCAGCAATTACGATTTGCGTGCACGAATACATTAAAACCGTCCAATTTGTTGCAACACTCCAAAGGTAGTACAACTTGATAATATCGGGACTATTTACTACTGGAGCAAATTCATCTCTTATATTTCGAAGATTTTATAATTCATATTTCCATCTCCTTCAGGTTAACGAACCGGAGAAAATTCAGTTAAGATTTTCTAAATCTTCAAAAATCAAATTAAAATCTTCTAATCCGCTCGTGGCTTGTAGTGAACTCCTATCCACACATACTACCAAAACGAATTTAAACAAAATAAGCAAAACATATATCAACAAACATCACGCTCACACTAGCCATGCAACTTCGCCGCTCGTCTCCCAGAAGCACCAAAGAAGCGAGCACTGGTGAAAGCGAAAGAAGGGGTACCTCTTCCAATATCTGGTCTAGTCGACCCCTATATAGCCTGGGTGTACCGCAGATCGTGGGGCACAGAGTTACTGGGGTCCACAGCGGAACTGAGTATGACAGCATCTTGGATCATCACAGAATCCTCCATATCGACGTAGGGGAATTCCAACATCAGCATATTGGAGACTGTACACATTCGAGTGGCGAGAGTCGGAACCGGAAAACGTGCCAGCGCATCGGCACACGACGTCGCCAGGGTCAGTGGCACGGAGAGCTGCACTTCAAACTGAATGCTCTCGTTGGGGCAAACGCGTCCCGATGGAGGCGCAAAGTCGGCGGTGGCGATCACACGAGTTTCCCACATGCGAACATCCGCTGCGTGTACCTCTATTCGCTGGAGGACTTTGACCCGAGCAACACGGATATTTGTGGGTGCGCGGTTCACCAGGCGCACACGAACGGTCATACTGCTAGGCGTGAGAGGAACGATGCTCATTGGACTTCCGTCACTGCCCGGGGCAACACGGAGTGGGAGGGGGGGTGGGAGCACCGGAGCGGGAGTGTTGAACGATCCCGACGACGGGAGAACGAGGACATTTTGGAAGTACTCAACGGAAGACTCAATAAATCCGCTGTTGTCGGATCCAAAACAGCTGCAGAACTCCGGAACGAGGTGGCAGAGTTGGTTCCCAGACGAGTTCAAAGCGCTTCGGCCCCTCTCATATAGGGCTTTGGGGATGGCTGACAGAACAGTAAAAGGAACCGTAATCTCTGCGTCGAACCCCATGCGGATATCAAATTTCACATGAGCCACATACTCGATCCCCACCGCACCGTTCGCGACGTAAGCAGAGTACGACGGAGGAGAGTTCCATGGTATGTGCACATCCACGGGAAACGTGTACGATCCAGCCTTCAACTCTATGGGTTTCCTACCCTGTAATGGCAGCAGACTGACGCTTCGCTGTAAGTGAATGAACGTGGAGCAATTACTTCTGGACTCCCGCAGGGTTAAAGGTGGGCGGGGGATCTCCTTTGTACAGAACTCCTCACCGACGACTCTGAGCTCAATCCCAGCACACTTAACATTTTCTTTCACCACCACCAAAAGTTGACCCGAAAGAGAGCAACCCGGAAGGACCAAGTTGTGGACTTGAAGCGTCAGGTCCACCTTATCCTTATCGAAAAATCGCATTTTCAAGGATGCCAGCGGGCATACAGAAAGAAGTAGTGAAGCGACTAACCACTAACGACGCTTCACGGATTGTTATAATATTTCAGTGACCGTAAAATAAAAAATCAGCAGAAAAGCATTTTATTGTCGTTCCAAGACCAAAGAATAGACATTGTAAATCTTACAGCAGTTTAGCATTGGATACATACAAAAAGGTCAATCCATTCGGCTTTTTTCGCAACGCCAACCGTAGAAATACAATCCAGTTCTACAATGGTTTATCAGACACAGCATCAGTGCAGTGTTCCCATCAAGAGAATGAAATGGAAATCGCATCACCCGTTATTCCTTACAACCTCGTAATAACGTATCCAACACACTAACATATTTCTCAATTCACCGCAGAACAGTCCACCAAGAGCTTTTGACTACTACTTCAGCTGCCCCATGTACTGCTGAGCTCTGGCTCATCTGATTTAGCGTCGTCGAAACGCGACTGAATAGCTTCACGTGACATCACCAGGACTGAAAGGAAAGGCGTCCCCTCGAAGATACGCCGTGGATTGAGCATGAGGGGCACTCTGGTGGGTCGCAGTTGACACTGCAGAGGTCTGGGCTCGGTGGACTGGGTTTTTTCATGACATCGTTTCATTGATCAGCACCCACTCGGCACGAGCTACTTGCAACTTCCGCTATGGTGCTTCTGATACTGAATGAGGTGACGAGTCATATATATGAGAGTGAAGGGCTGTACCTTGGCCGTGAGGGAAACGAGTACGGGCTACCGTGAATGGCGGCAGCGGAACTCCAAATGAGCCTTTTCCTTGTTATAAAGAAGGGCATTAACTAACGAAGTAATAAGAGATTGACTCATCTTAGTCTTTTATTTTCCACTGTAGTGATCGAACTATTATGTTGTAAAATTTATTAGTTAAATAAGAATAGAGAAGGAGATCAAAGTGCATTCTTCGTCAAGGGTCAGCGGCAAATAGCATCATGTTTAACTCGCGAACAAAGCAAACGAAAGCATACATAAACGAGATCAATAATATTCAATCTACACGGCAAATAAGGAGGAAAAGAAAATTTTGAACACTCACCGTATCAATTCTTCACTTCTTTGTTCATTTATTTCGCAACTTAAAAAAAAGTAAAAGAAAAAAAGAGCGTAAAAGCGCACAAACGAAAATACAGGCAAATACGCCACAGGTGAAAAACGGAGAAGACATCATTCGGCCTGGTTCACCGACCATCATTGAGAGCTTTTCATGTCAACAGAATTATTTTTCGAAGCACTACGACACACAGCACATGTACAATTGATCTGGCGGGCAGCAATTCGACATATCCACTCCAGACGATATTTTGATGACATCTGTGAAAGTTAGCTGCTTGTCCACATCCAAGCCCGGATAAGAGACGGTCAGCACAGTGCCGGTCGTGCACAGCGGTGTGCGCATCGTGGGTACGGGCAGTGACTTCTCAATGTCTTGCATAGTGGCCGCCAGTGCGACGGGGGCCACGAGTGTCAACTCAAAGCTCATCGAATTACCCGGTAAAACCGACTGCTGCGAAAACGTCGCCGATGCTATTCGAGTGGCACAGTGGGAGGATCGCCCGCAAGTGACAGTGTCGATCGTTTGGAAGAGCTCGACGTTAACGGTGGACACTGTTGACGACGTCGAGCAATTGTTGAGACTCACTCGAACGACCTGCTCCCGTGCGGACTTGGGTTGCGTGCGAGGTGGCTGCGGCACTTCTACAGGCAGAGAAGGCGGAGGTGGAGGAACCGGTACGTTGAACGGCGACGTCGACGTCGGCAGACTGAGGACCGTTTGAAATATCTCGACAGAGGTCTCAATGTGGCCCATTTCTTTGGAGCTGCAGCACCCGCAGCCCACGGATATGTGCGACGGGAAATTTCTCGCGCTTAACACTTCGCGTCTGCCGTATTCATACAAAGCTCGAGGAATAACGGACGGCACTGTGATCGGGCACACCAGCTCTGCGTCGAAGCCAAAGGGAATGTCCACAGTCACGGCCACCTGATACCGCAGCCCAGCGGACCCGGTGCCGACTTTGGTGAAGTACGACGGAGGGCATGTAATAGGAAACGGCACATCAATCGGAAACTTGAGCTCCCCGGCTTTCAATTCTAAGCCTCCTTTCACTGGAGCAGACATGAGGATCATCGATCTGGAAAAATGAACAAATTCTTGCGTTACCGTTCGCGTTTTTTCGTGCTGTCGAATTTTTTTTTTGGTTTGTTCTCTACCTTCAAGAAGGAAACGGATGGCTGTGCATTTGAAAGCCTCGATCACTTTTACCGTTAGGCAGCCCTTGAGAGATTGCCCGGGAAATACGAAGTTGTTGACAGCGAGTTCCAGCTGAACTTTGTCCTTATCGAGAAATGGCATGTCAGATGGAGGAACGCCGTAACTTTCCTGATGAACGGAGATCAACAGCATAGAAAAGATAAAAGGGAAACGAGAAGATTTATTTTCTGAAAAAAAAGAATTAAGGACGGTACCAAATGCAATAGAAATCACTCACAATATAGGAGCTGTAGGTTCTTACGAAGTCTAAGGCTAGGTTTACGGGCTGATGGAAATCTTTGGCCAAGCGACAGAAAAGTGTGGAGTACTACTTGTCGCCAGGAACCGCAAGGGGTGCGAAGGAGCAAAACAGACGTTTTTCGTTGCCCTTCAGCTTCTTCTCGCAGAAGTTAATCCATCTGTGGAGAGTGTACAAGAGATTCATCGCCGTTTCGTTCCGGAGAATGTGCTGCACGCGATGACGCTCGACACGTTCCAAGGCGCGTCGCATGTGCACCTCCCCACCAAAAAGACCTAGTTTCCAATTAGCGCTGCCCACGGTGATATCCGCATACCGCTGTCTAGCCGCAATCGTGCGGCCCTCTCGCTGCAGGTGCTGCACAACGAGATCGTACATGCCGCTGAAGATATCTTTAGGAATAACACTGACCGCTACAAGCTCCTTCTCTGTCGGCTCTGCGGTCTTGGAGCATTGCACCGCTGCTTTGTAGTCGTGGTACACGCAGGCGAGCAGATGGAAGGCGTACTGGCGCTCTCGCTGGTGTTCCGCCCACTCCTCGGCTGCCCTGGCGATCGACTTCGCCACGCCGACATCCTCCGGAGCCACACCTCCTATGGCGTTGAACCAGTACATTGCATAAGAGTATCCCTCTACCCGATCGCCCGCCCCGTCCAGCGTGCGCTCATCGCTCAGCTGACCCGTCACCGCTGCCCGCCACTCCGCGGCGAGTAAGAACCACATGCACCGCAGCAGAGCCGCTCGCTGCTGCACCGCCTGGCCGCTGTGGGGAGGCGAGCCGCAGCCGGTGTTTAAGTCCTCGCTCAGCAGCCGCTCCTCGGACGCCACCGTCTCGGGAAGTCCCTCTTCCATGAGGCCATCGAGGAAGTGCAGCAGCGCGGACGGCAGTGGCAAAGGCAGCGGCGTGGCGCACAGCTGCAGCGTCGCATCCAGCGCTGTCACCGCGGCTAGTCGCCATTGATGCACCTCCTCACGACTCCGCAATGGGGAGGGCGACGTCTCCGTCTCGTTCGAGGCAGAAATGCACTCCCGCTCTCGCTTCAGAGTCGGCTTCTGTGCGTTCTCCTCGGGTGCGAGGGCACTCTCCCTTCTAAGGTGCCGTGCCAAGGCGTTGTCTGGCCCCGACGCTTCGGCACACGGAGGAGGCGCTGGCTCTGAGGATTTAGTTAGGGATGAGCGAGTGACCGCTGGCCCTCGCACTGCCACGGCTTTGCTCTCCCTTTTAGTTTTATCTAGAAGACTTTTCAGTCCCTCGAATGTCATTGGAGGATCAAATACGCCTAGCACAATCACGTTTTAGCCTCTTCTATGAAGAGGCTCTGAAAAGATAAGAACTACTACTCGTTTACAAGAGAACAAGAAAGTGGGAGAGCGGCATGATAACAAAGTGAACTGCAGAAGGAGCATAGAGATATTGTACTGGCGTTGTCACCTCACGCCTACTGAGGGTGGTTGTTCATCAATATTTTTTTCTTGTAGCTTCATAAAAATAAAATACGACTACTGTATTAAGACGGCAGACGAGTTTCGCAAAGTTCTTGACTTTCGTGTTGGAGTACCGTTCTACCGTGTTTATGGAAATGAAGACATCCATACAAAGTCCAAAACTTAAGCCACTTCTTCTGTATTTGCCTCATAGCAGTAGCTACACTCCCTTCTAGACAGTGGAGTATCCCACACTTGGAACAATTCTATTGAAATACTGCTAAGTTTTATGGGCAACTCAACATAAAAATAAAGAAAAGCTCAACTGCACACACAAACAAAAAAAAAAAATCTGCACCACATCCATAGTTTTGAATTTGAGAGTTTCTCAGAATTAAGTTACATCGTTGAAGTGCCAAGATAAGCGCCGTCCTAATCTTGCCAACCCCTTCAGTGCTGTGCCGCTGTGGCAGCAGGAGCGCGGGGCGTGCGGCGAAGTTTCTCTTGCAGGGCAGGATCAACGGTCATTCGATTGTTCTCATCGTACACCGTACCGTACAAGGTTCTGGCCTTGGCTCGCCCAATGGCAGACCTGGTGTACTCTACCATTCCAGGGTTGTACTCGGGGTCCTCTATAAAACGCTTGAACAATGTCTCGATGCGAAAACGCAGCCCTGAAAGCGAAGTTTCTCTCCTGCCACGGTTCAGCAGATCCGCCTCGCGATCGATCAATTGGCACAGCTCTCTTGTCAGCTGTGAGTTGAATTCCTTCACCGTCCATTTGATGTGCAGCAATACGTCCAGCCGCCCACTGGTAGGAAGATGAGGATCAACTAAGGACAAGTAAAGAGCGCGCAGCTCTGCGGCGCGCTCCGTTTCCGGTGTCCGCACCGCCACGTCACCCCACATCTTCGGCGCAGACATTTTCTCGAACATGACGGCAAAGCTGCGATCTTTCTGCAGCAGCATGATCGTGCGCCGCCGGTTTTCCAAATCCAAAAGCATCTTGAGCTCCTGGTTGTTCAGCGCGAGAAGAGCTGCACGCTTTTTCTCCGGGGACAAGGTCGTGTTCTGAACAATCTTGCTGTTCTCTGCATTGATCCAAGCCATAAGCTCTTGCTTGAGACGGTCGAACTCCTCTTGAGTTCGAGGGTCGTCGCGACGTAGCTGCTCCCTGCTGTCCGTCTCTAGTTTCGCCGCCTCCTCGGCGACCTGGCGAGCCTCTGCACGGTGTTGCTTCTCCGCATCCTCGGCCTCGAGTTGCCTACGAATCTTTCGAGCTTTCCATTGTCTATAAAACTTTTGAAGTATGATGGTCTTTTCGATCTTAAGGGTTAGCAAGGAGCTCGCATAAAAGTATGGCCGGGCCACCACCGTGAAGATTCCCGAGTAGTCCACCACTAGCTCTTTGCTCGGTGTCGTAACACAGCACTCCCGCCGCGTTTGGCAGCTTCGAGTTATACCCCACGTTTGAGTTCGGCGGCTGAGAAGATCGTCTACCGGTGGCCGATGGGCGGCAGGACTGTAGTTAAACCCTTTCATGAACAGCTGCGTACTGGCGTGGTAAAACATACGAGTCGGGTCCTTCTTCATCCGAAAACCGCCAAGGTAGGGCTTGTGTACTCCACCTCCGTCATTCACGATCGCCACCGTGGTCCACTGGGCCTCGCCGCGGTCTTCCGTTTCAGCGTAGATGCGAGAGATCACTTCATCGTAGGAAAGACCGCGTCGCTTGCCTTCAGCCAGAACAGCAATGGGCATCTCTGGTGGCTCTCGATGTACGACAACACAGCGCATGAGGACTTCCTGCGGGCGAATTTGAGATAGATGGGAAGGCACATCAGTGTCTTCGGGAAAACCCACATCGAGCCAAAGTGGCTCGGAACGCGTGGCCGAGTCTTCTGCGTACAAGTCTCTATCCAAGAACAAAGCATCGACGAAGCGGACTCGCTGAGATCCGCGATACAGGTGGAACGACTGAGGGTGGACAGACATGGCAGATCCGAGAGCCTCAAACACATCCTTTGCCACCAGCACCCAGCCCTCGTCTGGTTCTTCGCCGTCCATTCGGTCTTCTGGAATACTCCCCTGAGCAAATCGGGACACACGGAGCGTTTTCACAATCTTAAAGCCCATTGGAAGTACGGTGGCTGTCAGCTCCACTTCGCCTTGGAGCTCCTGATTCGCTACCGCAATGTACTTGACCTTGGGCGGGCTTGCGTCTTCGCTCAGCGGATTCTCTTCAGATGCGCCGGCTTGGCAGCCGTGAGACGGGTTCTGCTTCTCAATGGTCATTTCATTCACGGTGTTTTGAGCGGAATTTTCTGTAGGTGCTGTCATGGCGTCCATCTCAGGCTTTACCTTGGACTCCACCACTTCGGTGCCCACGTTATCCGCTAGATCATCCGGGTTGACCCCCTCCATCCCCAGCTCCTCGCGTTCAGCCACTTCCGCCCCCACGTTTCCGTCATCCTCGTCATCATACACCAAAATATCGTAAGCGGGTTTGCCAGACTCTGTTGGCACCTCCTCTGCTGCTTCTATAGTCGATGCCTCTTCTCCTACAGCTTCAGCTTGAGGTTCAGGTTCAGCTTCAGCTACAGCTTCAGCTTGAAGTTCAGGTTCAGGTTCAGCTACAGCTTCAGCTTGAGCTTCAGGTTCAGGTTCAGCTTCAGGTTCAGGTTCAGCTTCAGCTTCAGCTTGAGGTTCAGGTTCAGGTTCAGCTTCAGCTTGAGCTTCAGGTTCAGGTTCAGCTTCAGGTTCAGGTTCAGCTTCAGCTTCAGCTTGAGGTTCAGGTTCAGCTTCAGCTTCAGCTTCAGGTTCAGCTTCAGGTTCAGGTTCAGTTTCAGCTTGAGCTTCAGGTTCAGGTTCAGGCTCTTTCTTGTGTTTAGCTGAAGGATCTTTATTACCATCCAGTGCGCTAGAGTCACCGCTGGAGCCCGCCTGTTCGTGAGTGCACTTCTCGTCAATGTACGAAGCGACTGAAACAGAGCGTTGTTTCTTCTCTTTCTTCGCTTGAATCATTCTCATGAACCGCACAATGGTGTCAGCAGCGGCGTCGCGCTTCTCTTCTGTGTTCGTGGAGGTCGGCGGATCCTCCACGGGAACATCTTTTTGGAGTTCGTCACTCATGTCGACGGGAATCTGAAAAAGCTAACAGAGTATCAAAAATAGTTTCCTCGGATGTACACGTTGTAGATCAGTTCTACAAGCAGTAGAACTCCGTTATTCCTTTTTGTTTGTTTGTTTCCTTGTAATAGTGTGTCAGAAAAAGCAATAAATAATGATATTATTTTTCGCAAGTGCACGAGTAGAAAACAGTGCTCCAACAAGCGTAACAACCTTTTAAAACAACGAAAAAAAGGAAAGAAAAGCAAGTTAGACGTCGAGAGAGACTAGGGTTCAACATGCAATGGATACAAAATCAAAGTTCGGTTAGCAACTCGTTTAATATAGTAGAAGTAAAGCTGACTGAAACCCATCAAGGAATTTGATGTCTAAATATCATCTCAAAGAAGAAAAAAAGTCAAAGGTAAATCACTTGTTATAGCCAACGCTAATTATATTCACGATCCAGTTTGAGCATTTCTTTCTTGACGTTTCGTTCTGAAGCCCATCGGCAACTGCAACGCTGAAACCATCCCTGACATAGACATAAAAGTACTAAATGCTCAATTTCCTGACTGTACTTCCTTTGGAGAGTAAAAAGTCATGAACGGGGAAAATCAAAGCGAGATGATTACGGCCTAATTGAAGTTGTACAATTGGAGGGTCCCAGAATTTTCAGCTATCATGATCCAAAGTGCAGCTGCCCCGTAACAGGCTCACTTAAAGATATCATGTTCTAAAGAATTACGATTTATGGTCCGTTGGGTCAAAGGTTTCAATTTTGCAGAGATAGTAATAATATATTTAATTTATTTTTCAAAAACTACTGCAGTGCAGAGTATACAACAAGGCACGCGTGGTATTATGAAAAGAAAGTGTCGTACATGTGTCACTTTTACCGCAGTCTCAGGGGTGATTTTTTCTTTGGGAGCAACAGATTCTGCCTCAGCATGAATTCGCCATCAAAGTGATAGATCTCTTTTACTTATTTCTTTCTATTTACTTTCGTTTGTGCGGTCTTTTTTTCCTTCTGTATCAGAAGCTTCACTACTTGGAAACTTTCTTGGCAGTTTCTGTGAAGCGCTCATGAAAGGAGGCACCGTCACCGGCAGGAGCAATGCGTGTGGTACCGACTGGCTGATAGAGGTTGGAGGCAGAGTTGCTGTAGTGGGAAAAATTGCTCAATGTATCGGTGGCTTCTTGGCGCTCGAACCCTGTGTGAGACGCCACTTCACTGACATCTTTGGGATCCTTGGAGGCCTTGGCAGGCGGAGCGGGGTCCTCGGACTTTTTTCCCGTGTTCTTCTGCTGAACACGAGAGCTAACCCACTTGTCAGTCTTCAAATCTTGTTTACCGGACATTCAGAAAAAAATCTACACCCAAACGAAGGAGGTACACACAGAAGAAAAAGTACTTATATATCGTTAAGGAATGCATATAGAGATACAAATAGAAACGCCAAAATTTATCAGGAGGAACTATATAAAACGTATTTGGAGCGACGACCCAGTGCTGAATTTGGCATGTATATATCAAACTTTCTCAAGCCAATTTCTCCACGTTTTCATCTCACTTTTTAGATCAGATAACTCAATTCCCGTTTCTGTTCGTGATTCCTCCACCTCAACCCTTTGAAAGGATTGGTGGAGGACCTTATGGAGAAGACCCTCTACCTGCTCGGGGGTCAGAACGGAACCCAACGAAAAGTGGTGGCCCTCCCCCGGCCGTAACGTTACAGCGGAGCGTTCCACCTTCCACATGAGAAAGTTGTACACCGTCTGCCGTGGTGGCGCGCTCAGCATCCGCTCCGACTGAACCCGCGCGTGGGACTTCGAAAGGCTTCTCGATGAGGATGTGCGGACACCGGAATCCAGAAAGTAATCTTGTTGAACCCCATATAGATATGCACCAGGAAGAAGAGGCGAGCCCCACCTCTGCGTCTCCGCTGACCTGCGAGTATCCTTCCCACGTGTTCTCCAGCGCACCCAGAGGTCATACACTTTTCTTCGCCAACAGTGGCTCTCGCTAACATTGGATAAAGGATTGAACGGAACAGCCGCCTCCAAGGGAAGTAAACGCTGCAACGCGGCAGCGGTGTGCTCCGCTTCTCTAAATGCTCGCCATTCAATGTCTACTACGAAGCTCTCAATATCCTTCCGCATACAAATATCGTCTTTCCAGGAGGATTGCTGGTCTGCTTCGTTACTCTGTGGGTAAAGCAACCCTACATTTCTAGCCTCTTCTAGTTCTTCAGCACTCAAGGAGAAAATGGTATCTTCTGAAATGCAAGAGTTTGTGGCTCCTTTACAATCACTTACAGCAGGGTAACTTTTACGAATCCAAATAGGGCCTCCCTCGCGATACTGCCGCAAAATTTCCTGAACTTCTTCTCTTCCAACTGCCATGGCATCGCTGAAAACAGTAAGCAGAGGCGGTAAGCATAGATTGTACGAGCTCGTGTTTTTTGAATCAGTTGGTAAGTACATCGGGGCCAATGTGCTTGAAAGCGGAGTATCAGGCCAACTAAAGCAGTACGATTTTTCATCCTCTAAAATCTCAACTGTGAAAGCAGTATTTGACTTTATTTCTCTTTCTTCGACTAAGTCCAACGGCCGATACCTTTTCCGAGAAATGCTCATAATCATCTTCACGAGAAAAAAAAAAAGGAAGGGAACTATTTAATATGACACTATGAGACAGTGTTGAACCAGTTAAAAGGTGTAAAACTGTAGTACGTATAATATATTTTTTTACTTATATTCCATCAGCAGTGATTGCTGGAACATCTAAGATAGGAGCCTCATCCATAAAACCAGCTCTCCGAAGCGTCATGAGTGAGGCATAGGGTACAGCACTGCGGTCTGGCAAAATCATTTCAGGGTCTTCAGCAATTGTTATCAATAGATGTGATGACTTTTTTGTTTTCCAAGCGTAGTACCCTCTGCTACGGATGTCGATTTGTTTGTCTGTAGGCCCTGGCATGCATGTGATGTGGATAATGCGAAGTCGCTCTTTATCCAATCCTTTTGATTCTGCGCCTTGCACAGCTAGTTCAAGTGCCCGAAAGACGGCCATATGGCCCTTCCGAATAGAAAGTTTACATTGCGCCATGGCTTCACGAACAGAAAGACCACGGAGAACGCTTAGTTGAATGTCAAGTTTTTTCCAAGAAGAGGGAACAGCCTTCATCATAAAAGAATAAGAGGGAAGTTGATCTTGTGCCGCCTGGAGCTCTGTTTCTAATCGCTCGCAATACAACTTCCAGTTTATTGGAAACATTGTGTTATCCTCTTCTACTAGAGCCCATCGATCTTCAGAAACACGTTGACTATTAACAACTCTTTCCCATCGATTAACATCGGGCAGGTTGACTTTAGTCATCCATACAGACTTCCAAAGCGAACGATCCAAAAGAATTCTGGGAGTTCCACCCATGTGCTTAGAAATGCCAAAAGGTTTGCGCGAAAAGTACTGCTTCTTATACCATAGCTCTCGAGCAAAATGTTTTTGCGTCCTAAAAAACTGGGACCCTACATTAGATCTTTTTGGCAAAGGTCTTACCGTTAAAAGATATGGCGCAGCTTTCGGCATGGCTCAGTTGTGTCAAGTGGTACCAATGAGATTTGTGGAGTCACTTAGTGCCTTCCAGATAATATATGAAACATAAAAAGTGAGGAGAGAAAAACATTCGAAGCCATTTAGACATAAAAAGAAAAAAATATATATCAACTAGTTTAGCTGTAAAAAAACTAATACTTTTTCTCTATAGCCGGATGCCGTTACAATAAATCTTCCGGTCGTGGACCTCAAACATCACGCTACCTCTGCTTCGTTGATACTTTCGCAATTCCCACATTTAAACTGAACGGATTCAGCAGTAGAGAGAACCTGAACCTCATTTACCGCATTACATTGCCCACATTGCACCTGCAGAGTGAGAAAAGTCTCAGCTGGGGGTGGTGCAGGCGGAGAGTTCCGTGCTGGCTTCTTAATCTGTTTATTGCAAATACCACATAAATAGACATCTGCCCGTTTATTAGGAATAGCATTCTTTGTGTGACAGGCAAGGCATTCGATTATCCCAGATAATGAATCATTTGTTTCCTCTCGAGGAGGACCTTTACGCTCCGAATCGATAATAGAGTGAGAAACCTCTCGGTTGAGCTCTTCTTGAAGCTTCAAAGCAAAATTTTTATCGGCCTCCTCTTGAGCTTCCTTTAAGCTCTTATTTGCAGGCATTGTGTAACACCTATAGTCTTGAAACTGTAAAAGCGAGAAAAAAGAATAATTAATATTTTAAAAATGTTGATTTTTTCTTAGTACGTGAAACGAAAAAAGAAAATTTTAACGTGATCACATGCACAAATTGAAAATATATTGTTTGCCAAAGAAACTCACAGAGTATCAGATAAAAGTAACAGAGATGTAGAGTTAGTAGAAGAAAAAAGGGTAAAGGTACAATAAGAAAAAAAAACCAAAAAGTGGTAACATAATGTCAAACAGAATCACAAAAACGAAAAAAGTACGTTGTTGCGATGCTGCAATAAAAGGAGCTGGTATTGTTTTTTAATAAGAATAATAAAATCTTTTAAGTTACAATAGAAAGTGTAAATAGCTACATTACATACTATTACTTCTCGGCTGTTGATTTACAGCAAAATATAATTACTATTTTTGAAAAATTAATAATAACATGGTTGAAGAAATTAGTTTGGAGATGCCTCTAAACTGTAAAAGACTATCGCTCTACCAGCACAACGGAGAAAATCAGAAGAGCAGGGAAAGAAGAAATATATAATATTGATTTAGAATTAATATTTAAAAAATACGCCTTTAAAAAAATAGTTTGTATAAGGGAGAGGTAAAAGATTTATATATATATATATACATATCATCAAATATAACAATAAAAGAAAGTCTGTACATCCACGTAAGGAAGGGGTAAAAAAAGAAAGAAAAAATAAAGGTAAAAGTCTCCTTAAAAAAAAATATATATTAAAAATAATAATAATAATAATCGCTACAGTAACAGAAGTTAAAAAGCAAAGAAAAAAATAATTTAATACGAAGGACGATAATAATACCCGAACAATAACAAAAACACAGAGATTGGAAAAGGAAAAACTTCGTGAATTTGTATGAATTCAGTTAAATTAATACAAGCACAATAACTGAGACGACAGTCAGTATAAAGTAGAAAAATTGAAACAAATACTTTCTAAGCATCATCCATAATTGAGAATAATTCTGATAATACTACAATGATCATAATAGATGATCAAAAGAAACTTTTTTTTTTCCTTAAGAAAAACAAAAGGAATGCATTTATATTTTAGTCTACGTAAGAAAGAAAGGACAAACAATTTGTTTTAATATTTATTACTTCATAGAATATTAATCTTATTAATTAAAATTACTTTTATTTTAGTTTTTGTACTACTATTATTTTGAATCTCAAATTTATTTTACACCAAAAAGCAATGAGAAGAATATTACTATCCTTTGACCATACTAAAAATCGACAAACACCATTTAGCCTCTACTAAAACAAAAAAGAGAAAGAAAGAATGTGGAGTATTAAAAATAGAGATAACATGACGATATAACAAATAGCATAAAAGATTTTTCTAAATAATACTAAAATAATAATAATAATAATAATAGGAGCAAAAAAAAGTAAATTCCTCGGCACCGAAATTTAAAAAAATTGCAAATAATGAATTCCCAAAAGCATGATATATGACGAAATAAACACTCCGGCGAAAATGTATTCACATACCACAAGACGTAAAACCCAATCCACCTATCATGAGCTGAAGTGGAAATACATCTTCCGCTGAGAGCAACGAAAAAAAAAACGCAATAGGAAATCTTTAAACTAATATATTTTTTTATTGTTAATAATGTATTTTTGGCCAACCCACACTCCATTTTCCACATGCGGCCCCGCCAAATTTTTCCACAGCCCTGAAAAAAAATAAAGAAACGCGATTCCCCGAACAACAACAAAAAAAATGTCTCCCCAGCCCCCAATAAAAAGAAACAAAAAAAAGGAGCGGAACACATGGGCAAACACCAAAAGAAATTGGAACGGGGGGGGCTGGCGCACCAGCGGGAGCCTCTTGCAAAGACAAACCGGCCCCAAAAACGGGCACCACGTCCTTTTTTTCGGAACTTAGGCATTCACCAAAAGGCTAAAATAAGCCGGAAAACGGCTCCCCCCCCACCCTCGCTTATCATCTGCGCGTACGGAAGAGTTTGCGGAAGGAGCCGATGCCTAAATTATTCCGAAATGGATTTGATGGCCGTGATATTATTTATGATTTAATCACGACTTTTTTAAGAGCCCAGTATAATTAATGAAAATAGAATTCATAATATTTCTATATGAGATACTTCATTTCATTACTTTTATTTCATTTCTTTTATTTATTGTATTCATAAATTTCAAATTAGGAGGGAACCTTTTTAGATTCGTTATGAAGCGAGTGCGGTTTCAGAGACACAGAGAAACAAAGCAATTTTGTGAATTAACATTGATGGAATATTTTCCTTTGTATATGCATAAAATATGATTTCAGAAGAGTTTACGGAAGGAACCGATGCCTAAATTATTCCGAAAGAGAAATGCATTATTTATGATTTCATCACGACGTTTTTATGCAACGAGTAAAACTAACAGAAATAGAATTCATATTATTATTATTATTATTATTATTTGTTAGGGAGCGATTGCTAGCCACGTTCACGTCGTGCTCTCTGTTAGTAGTCCTTTCGGATGAACTAAGAGCTAGGAAATTTTGAATTATCTCCTTCGGGGGAATTGGAATGTGTTGCTAAACTGCCGATGCCCTCCCACCGCATTCGTTTTATGTGCGCTGCGAGTTCCGATTCCTTAAAGCCTAAGGCCAAGAAAGCCGAAAAGTGTTTAGTGGAGGGCGGGGAACTGGTCCCCGACTTCAACAAAATTCAAGACAACACAAAAAAAGATTATTATTTTTTTTTTTTTTTTTTATCATCCCTAAAAGGGTGGGGCCTTTGGCCCAATGAACCATTAACCATTATTATTATTATATTTTATATTGAAATACTTCATTTCATTTCTTTTATTTGTTGAATTCATAAATTTCAAATTAGGAGGGAACCTTTTTAGATTTGTTATGAAGCGAGTGCGGTTTCAGAGTAAATAATTAATTTTTATGGAATATTTTCTTTTGTATATGCATAAAATATGACTTAATTTAATATAACCGCACTCCATTTTGCCGCTTGAGATTTTTTCTTTACCTTTTGTGTGTTCTGGAAAGTTTTTCGTCCCTTGTTTACTTTGTTCCTCTTCCCCTTTTCATTTTTTTAAATTTAAATTCCAAACTACTCTATTAGGAAAATTTAAAGTCAGCGGTTCTGAATTTTAATTCCAAATTCTTTTTGGGAAAATATAATTGAATTTGGATTTAAAACCTTAGCTAAGGCTCTTGGGTATAAATCTGTACATAAGGATAAATAGAAAAAAAACCACAGCACGGGAAAGTTCTTGGGATTCCAAAACGGATATTAAAAAGATACTGCGTTTAGTAAGTTAAACACACGAACGAAAAAACAATCCTATAAGTACTGTTTACACATTTTGATACGCGGTATAAATTTCAACTTGCCTGCCTACCTTTGAGGTACCCCACGCACGTCGCCTCCCGCAACAACCCCCGTGCTTTTTCCCTTTTCTATATGTTTTTCTTTATTTTCATTTTTATTAGGAAAATTTAGAGTCAGCGGTTCTTTGATTTATTGGAATATTCCTAATTTATTTATTAGCGGATTCAACTGAATACACAAAGGAAATCAATCATAAAAATACATGACCATAACGAACATTTGTACCATTACAAAGATATCAAACTGATATTCCTTACATCCGCAGTTTTGCACCCCAACCATCATGTTTCTCCGAATGGCAAAACCCCACATCAAATTTCATCTTTCATACCACATATTCACTTTTAACCTTTTATGCATTTATGTCTTCCCAACCAGTAAGTGATTTTCAAATTAAATAATACCTTTCATTTATCATGCCTTTCTTTTATCATTTTGCGTTAATATTAAAAATGAAGAACCGCTGACTCTAAATTTTCCTAGTAGAAATGAAAATAAAGAGAAACATATAAAAAACTTTCCAGGGCACACAAAAGAAAAAATCCCAAGGGGCAAAATGGAGTGCGGTTTTATTAATTGAAATCATATTTCAAGATACATGTGCAATGGAAAATATTCCATAAATGCTAATTCACAAAATTGTTTTGTCTCCCTGTGTCTCTGAAACCTCACTCGCCTCATGAAAAATCTAAAAATGGTTCCCTCCTGCTTTGAAAATTATGAATACAAATAAAATAAAGGAAATGAAATGAAGTATCTCAATGTAAAAATATTATAAATTCTAAATTGTTAATTGAACCGCTGACTCTAAATTTTCCTAATAGAAATTAAAAGAAAGAAAAACCTATAGAAAGAAGGAAAAAGAACGGGGGTTATGGAGGAACTCAAAGGTAGGCAGGCAAGTGGAAATTCATACCGCGTATCAAAATGCATAAACAGTACTTATAGGATTGTTTTTTCATTCGTGTGTTTAACTTACAAAGCGCTGTATATTTTTAATATCCTTTTTGGAATCCCAAGAACTTCGCCGCGCCGGGGGATGGAGGGTGGTTTTTTTAATTTAAATTCCAAATTCTTTTTGGGAAAATATAATTCAATTTGGATTTTAAACCTTGGCTAAAGTTCTTGGGTATAAATCTGTACATAAGGATAAATAGAAAAAAGGAAAAGAGGAAGAGGAACAAAGTAAACAAGGGACGAAAAAC
>JASAOA010001794.1:0-80317 GCA_030849815.1 Vickermania spadyakhi
TAGTAATTGTGGTCTCGTCGGAGGGAGACATTGTGGAAGAGGCGTAAAGAAGGCGATTTTGGGATACCTGCTGACGAAGCGCTGTCACTTCCTCGTTGAGCTTCTGGTTGTCCAGTTGATACTGCTGCAATGTGGCCTGTGTCGCCTCGAGCTGTTCCCGGAGGTGTTCGTCTAGCCGGTTTTCCGACGGCGGGGCTGCGGTAGAGCTCTCTAGCAGCTGTTGAAATCGTTTCTGCAGTTCTGTATAGTCCTGTAGCAAGCGCTGTGACTCGAGCAAGGAAGCTTGATGCATCTGTTTGGCCGCCCCTACTTGCTCCTGCAGATTAAGATAGTCCTCGTGTGAAATAGGGGCTCTCTGGGAAAGGGTGGAAGCCAGCTCATCCAGTTCGGCCTGAAGAGCACTATTGGTTCGGTGAAGGGCGTTGACTTCGTTGTTCTTTCCGTTTAAAGACGTTTTCGTGGATTCATGAAGGCCCTGCAGTGCTGTCCAGTCTTCACGGGCTACTCGAAGCTGCTGTTTCAGGGATTCAACTTCGGAGTGCAAGATGTGGCACTTTGCCCGCTCCATTTCTACCGTCTGGCGTGCCTCGGCCACGGAAGAGTCTGGGGCGGCTTCGTCACAAGGGAGTCGCTCCTCCACGGCGGGACGTTGCGGTGTCGCGATCTCCCTCTCCGCCGCACTCCGATAGGGCGAATGGTCCCTCTTCGCAGACGAGCAGTGGTCTGCCCGCTGCCGATCCAGTCGCTCCAGCTCCCACTCCTTTGCTTGGAGCTGCAGCGTGTGGAGCATGGCTTCCTTCTCTTTACCCTCTCGCTGCAGCGCCTCCACCTCCGCTTCCAGCCGATGCGCCTTTGGATGCGAGAGCTGCAGTATCTCCCGCTCGCGGTCTACGGAGTCGAGTTGGGCGCGAAGGGTGCGAATGCTTTCTCTCAGCTGGTGCTCCACCCGCGACGTCTCCTGCCGATCGTGCCACAAGGTACTTTTCTGAAGCAGCACGTCCTGAAGGTCTTTTTTCAGCCGCATAACTTCACTCTTGTACGCGTCCCGCTGCACCTGCGCCTCACTGACGTACCCCTCCATCTGAGCGTTGTCCGACTGCAGCTGTGTGGAGAGCTGGATTAAGTCGTCCCGGTTCATCTGCGCCATATCGACCGCCGCAGCGCGTGACGAGAAGCTCGCAGGGAGATGCCCTGGCGCAGCAGCAGCAAAGGAGCGGAGTGACGGACGAGGAGTCGCCGGTCCAACTCCCTCTGGGTAATTCCCCATTTCCGCGGTACTCGCGTACACCAGCGCTGTCGTGGGAGCTGTGAGAGAAACAGAGCTGGGAGCGGAGGAGAGCGCGAAAGGGGGTCCTGGTGGCGAGCTCGGCGCCCGCCGTCCCTGCTCTGTGCGAGAGGCACTCCAGCTCTCCACAACAGAATGGGGTGGCGGGAGTGCAAACGAAAAGAGGGAAGCGGAGTGCGGAAGACTGGACGACGTCGCTGGCGGGGTAATGCTGCTCACGTGGCGTTGACGGCATCCAGATGGGCGAAGAAAGCGTGGTTCGAAATCCGCCATTCTGCACTACCGTCGCGAGGAAAGGATTTTTTTTAAGGGTTTCTAAGCGCTGTAGTAGAACTTCTTGAAGAGAGAGAGATGCCTCCCTCCACACAACTAGCGCTACGTATGACCGTGTAGGCGTCTGGAGCGTGCGTCTTCTTTCCTTTAACTTTATTTTCTGATGCCGTTGACTCTATTAGGCTGTGTTCTTCTCTTTCTACGTGTGTGTGTCTGTCCCTTCTGCTGAAATCCTACTTTTTATTTTCCTTGGCTGTTGGATTTTTACCTTTTTCTATGCTCTTCTTTTTTTAATTCTTTCAATGTAAAACGATCTCCAGCAGGATCTAGCGGCACACCTAAAGGTTGTTTTACGAAAAGAGGTTTGCCTGCTGTACTCGTCTAGAAGTTTTGTTGTACAGTCGTTGTTAGCCGTTAATTCGTTCCCCAATGACGGCTGACTTCAGATTATTATTATTTTCGAATTGCGTTTATTCTTATTTCAAGCTCAGGTTTAAGGAATACAATAAATAAAGGAGTAGTGAGTAAATAATAATAAAATGAAAGAATCCAAAGTGCAGCTGTAAGTTCCGTTCCCTTTCCGATATTCGATCTCTTAACGTAAAAGAGAGAAGATGAGGGGGAGACGACAACAGACGTGTCAATACTTGTCAATACTTCTTTTTGAAAAAGCAGCTGAGAAAGGCTTAGCGCGTTACTCTACTCCTTTCAGTGTTTCGCTTTAAGAAAGTTCTCTTCGATGATAAAAAAAAAAAGAGAAGAGGACACACCAGAAAGAAAAAAGTAAGAGATACCGAAAAAAGAGGAGGGAAGGAAAGTTTGAATCACAGATCTCACAAATGAACACATTACGTCGAATAGGAAATCCAAGTTCCTGCCACAATTCTTGGATTCCTTTTAAAACTTATTAAAAATATTAATTTCGACCTTCACTCAAGAAGAAGTGAATCTGGATAATGATTATTTGAAATATTTTTTTTCCATTTCAATGATATTTGTCTATTTACTTTATTATATTTATTTTTTTGTGGAAAAGAAAGAAGGAATTGATTTCTGTGAAGTCCTTCATTATCGTTGTGATGAATATCATGGGTAAAGCGAAAGCAATGAACATAATACAATAATATCTTATGTTAGATAGGATAATACTTTCTTTTATGAGCTCAGTCTGTCCAGTCAGAGGAAGTACCAAAAAAAAAAAAAAGAGGGCGAAGGGAAGTACTCGTGATCACGAAACTATTGAGGCTTACTGTGCTCTACAATCAGTACCTCGCCATCTTGCATGACGTAGTCCTCTGCTACCATTTGCATTGCTCTCTCTGCTGCGTTGAGCGAGGTGGACTGGACGAAAGCATCCCACGCCAGCACTCTCCCGCGGGCGAAATAATGCTCAAAGTCGCTGTGTATCGCCCCAGCAGCCCTTCGCACCGTCGCTCCACGAGGTATAAGCCACGCACGAGCCATCTGTGGTCCGACCGTAAAAAAGGTTTGTAGCCCGAGCAAAGACAAGATTTTGTGCAGCAGTCGCTCGCTGGACGGTGCCTCGAGGCCGTATGCCCGCAAAAATTCCATTCGCTCGTTACGACAGCTTATTTGTGCGGTTTCTTCTTCCAAGGCGGCGCTGATTCGGAAACAATTCGACACGCCAAAGCGCTCCTCGACCAGACTCGCGTATGGGTGATACGCCAAAACGGGCTGTGGCTCGCCCGTAGTGTGATCCTTATCGGCACTGTTGGGACTACTAAAGCTTGATTCCTCGACATTCAGCACATACAGGGTCGGCTTTGCCGTGAGGAGACCCCACTGACGGAGATAAGGAGACACACGATCCTCAGTGTCTTCTCGCCGAGCCGGCTTTCGGATCGGGTTCGTGGTTTGAGACGTCAGAAGGACGTCCGACGCGGGGCAGCCACTCGACAGCTTTGCAACGATGGCGACCGCCAGAGCGAGCTCCTCCGTGGAGCTCTGTGCAACAGAGTTTTGCCCTGCGGCACGCGACCCCCTTCCAGTGGTTTGTCGGAGCCGAGAGAGCCGCTTTTCCATCACTTCCAAGTCTGCGAGAACCAGTTCATTTTGAATGGTGGCAATCGCCTCCAGCGGTTGTGGAGCGTCGAAGCCATTCTTTGCACTCTCAAAGCAACGCACCATGTGCAGCACGACGGCACACGGGCGAATATTCGCTAGAAATTGAGAGCCCTGCCCCGCGCCTTTGGAGGCGCCATCGATTAGCCCCGCCACATCCACCACATCTACCTCTGCCGGCACAATCTTCAGCGCACCCGTAAACGCCGCAAGACGATGAAGGCGAAGATCCACTACGGTGGACTTTGAGAAATTCGGATCGATCGTACAAAACGGAAAATTGCCCGTCTTGGCTTGTTGAGAGCACGTGAGAGCGTTAAAAAGGGTCGACTTTCCCACATTCGGCAGCCCCACGATGCCAGTACTGCCACGACGCCTTCGTGAGGCGGTAGAAATTCCAGCGGCATCCCAACAGCAACGGGAAGGCCACAGCCACCCGATCCTTCTCCCCACCATTGGGATCTCGCCTTCTCCACGAGAATTAACTCTCCGATAGGGTAAGGAAGTTCCCTCGTTCGATTGTTTCAGCTCCTCGTCCTCGCACTGAATCAAAAGTCTGACAAAAACCTTTTAAAAACTTAGGCCACACAACACTCGACTATATTTCAACACTAAAAGCTACAGTTAACTTCGTTATTCAACAAACAGAACAAAAGAATAAAGAAGAAGTCATCAAGTGCATTCCTCATTCGGTTCTGGCGGGAAATAACATGCATCCCACAAGCGAGTTCCAAAACTAGCGAGTCGTAAATTAATTAATATATTGTTTTCGTAAATAAATATTCAAATTGTTGATATATTCATACATAGGTAAGTTCACACGAAGTGGTAAACAAATTAATCCCATTAGAATATTTTCTTAATTTTAAGGATTTTTTTTCTTATTCCAAGGGTGTTTGTCGAGGAAGGTAACTTCGGGGGTGTCAAAAGTCGGTGGGCGGAAAATAAAATTTCTAAAAAATGTTGACTCGTGGTTTCGTTTAACAAACAAAGCCACAATTAAACCAACTTGCAAAGAAAACATAAGATATATAAAGAACAAACGAAAAATGGAAGCATAGTTAATAGCCGACAAATAATAAACTCATTATTTTCCATTATTCTACTTCGTCACTTCTCTCCTCCTCCCTCTTCATTCATTTCACAAGCTACAGAAAAAAAAAAAAATCACGAACATACACACATTCAAAGACAAAACAACGCATTTATATCTATGAATTGTCCGCTGAAGAACACCTGGGTCGAGGACCCTTATTTTATGATGGAGGGGACAAAATACACGAGAAACACACATAAACTATTAATCTAATAGGCAAGTAAGGAGTCCATACGAACAGCTAATAGAGGATACGATAGCTACTAATAGATACTACGCTTCTGCGTGGCGTAGTGTTAGTCGTTATCGCTTTCATGATTTATTCGTGTGAATCAATCACTATTAACACCGAAGAATTACCGGTAATTTCCAACCTATAAAGATCTGAGTTGGTGGTTGTCCAAAGGTGGTCCGACGCCTGGGGGTAATTGTTGCTGTACATACTGGGAACGAAGCACGGGTGCAACGGTTGTCCCACGTAAAAAAGATAGCACTGAGAAGAACAATAACAATTATATACTGGCTCCTATGAGCATATCACGAGTCTAAAACGCATGCTCACTCTGAATCAGTTCCTCTATCCTTTTCACGTATTTCTTCACCACTGGTTCATTCAAGCAGTTGAAATCCGTGATATGAATTCGTTCCTTTGGATCAGTTCTCATCATCTTCCCAAGCAGTTCTTTCACTTCCTCCGACACCTCACGCGTCAACGTTTTAGGGTTATACCCGGAACAAATATTCTCTTGGATGTGCTCTATCGTGTCCCCTTCGAACGGCCGTTTCAGCTCCAGTAGTTCAAACAGAATCACGCCTAGAGACCACATATTGGACTCGTGAGACTGTTGTGCATATTTAATCATCTCTGGAGAATGGTATTGAATGATACCTGTATTGCTGCTGCGAAAATCACTTATGTTCTCCGCAACTTTGGCCGTCCGAAAGCCCGTCACTTTAACTCTTCCATTCGGCATCAGCACCACATTCTCACTTCGTAAATCGGAATGTATAATCTGTAAGTCGTAAGCCCAACGCAACGCTTGAGCAGCAGAGCACACAATCACCATAACCTCATCTTCAGAGAGCAAACACTCCTTAGTAGTAGCTGAGATCAGCTCTTTTGCAGTAATGGCTGAATACTCCTCGCACATCAATTCATCATTGAATATTTTTTCCCAAAGAACATGAGGATTCAGTTCCAGACTGTTTTTATGAATATGTTCCAGCGCCTCTTTTTCAAAGACGCAGAGAAGATTAAATGTCACTATGTACAACTTTCCAGTCTTCGTATGACGCATTAATTTCAGATCTTTCGAATCGTCCGAATCATTCCAATCCAAGTGGCGGAGGGAGTCTTTCGTGATTTCTTCTTCACTTATAGCATTCTCACCCTGAATCAGTTCCTCTATCCTTTTCACGTATTTCCTCACCACCTGCTCCTTCATGAAATCCGTGATATGAATTCGTTCCTTTGGATCAGTTCTCATCATCTTCTCAAGCAGTTCTTTCACTTCCTCCGACACCTCACGCGTCAACATGTCAGTGTTATACCCGGAACAAATTTTCTTTTTGATTTCCTTTAGCTTTGTCCCTTCGAACGGCCGTTTCAGCTCCAGTAGTTCAAACAGAATCACGCCTAGAGACCACATATTGGACTCGTGAGACGGTTCTCCATCGTTAATCATCTCTGGAGAATGGTAACTAGTGGCATCTCTAATGATGTTGGGATGATCACTCTTGTTCTCCGCAACTTTGGGCATCCGAAAGCCCGTCACTTTAACTCTTCCATTCGGCATCAGCGCCACATTCTTACTTCGTAAATCCGAATGAATAATCTGTGAGTCGTAAGCCCAACGCAACGCTTGAGCAGCAGAGCACACAATCACCATAACCTCATCTTCAGAGAGCAAACACTTCTCCTTAATAGAAGCTGAGATCAGCTCCTTTGCAGTACTGCCTGAATACTCCTCGCACATCATGGTATCGTCGATTCGATCTTCCAGAACCACATGATCATTCGGATTGGTATGGATTTCTTCTTTGAAGTTGCCGCGTGTACCGATGTACAGCTTTCCAGTCTCCTTATGACGCAATAAACCCGCACCTTCGGAATCCAATCGGCGGAGGAACCTGTAGTTATCCATGACGTAGCAGGAGTAAGGAGTGCAGACGAACAGCCCGTTATCTCTAGGACTCTTTTGATAGTCATTTCAAAAAAAAAAAAGTGAGTAAATTTTAGAGAACAAAGAAAAGTTCAGCATGCAGAAGTCCACAAAAAATAAGGGTTAGTGTGAGGGGAAATTTAGGAAAGGTATAAGCAGCTCTGAATGGGTTTTTCTTTTCTTTTCACTCGAAAACAAGTAATGGGCACGGCGCAGAAAAAAAAAGTACTCTGTGTTAGAAGCGGACAGCAAACAAGAGGACTTCTGTCGTCTCTCTATGAATATTTTTGTTGTTTTGTTTTGCCCTGTTGATTTTAATCCAGTGCCAACACTAATTCGTCTGGTTCTTGACCCTCTAAAACCAGAAGAGGGTGTTGTGCAGCTGCGGATCGAGCGCTTCCACAAAGTGCGGCATTACAATTCTGGTGAAAGGCATCCAGGGCCGCGTCCGCTGAAAGCCCGCAACCGCTGCCGAGCCACACGTACCACTGAGGGTCGCTCCCAGGCACAAAGAT
Organism: Vickermania spadyakhi; assembly: GCA_030849815.1. NCBI lineage: Eukaryota > Euglenozoa > Kinetoplastea > Trypanosomatida > Trypanosomatidae > Vickermania > Vickermania spadyakhi. Next base: position 7,414 of record JASAOA010001794.1, read on the forward strand.
GCTGTAGCACCCAGACGAGTTCAAGTCGGTGAGTCCGTAAAAATCTTCCCCCAGTGGTTCGGCAAACGGGAACGGCAGAACGGTCACATCCATATCTTCGGCGTCGAGCATCTCCTCCTCCCTATCACCCGATTCGAGGATGTACTCGTGGTCCAACGCCTCACCGCACAGTGGGTCCTCGTTAGGGTTCGAGGGACGGGTCACCGTGTTCGCCGAGCAGAGAGTAGTCCCCTCCTGCACCGCGTTGCGGCTGTGGCAGTGGGGATACCCCAACGCGACAGCCGAACGATGGTACGCTGCGGCGGCGGTTGGAGGAGGATCCGTATTTCCCGCCCGTGAGAGACGGCTCGTCTTGTCCTCCTGCCGAGCGCTCTGCGCTGCGTGAGGGTGAGGGGCACGAGGCAAAGTCTTGTTCTCCCTTACGCCCCTACATTCTCCCCTCTGATCCAACAGCGTCAGATCCCCAACGTCGGTGTTCTTTCGCTCTACCGAAAGCCCTGTGTGTTCCGTGTTCGTCGTCCCGAACCATGCTTCCCCTTCGATTCTCTCGTCTGCCATCCCACCACCGCCCTTCGTGGTGGCGGAACGTTCCAATGAGGCTCGTTTACGTTCGCGGTTCTGTGCTCGGGCGGCGTCACACGCTCGCGTTGCTGCCGCCGCCGCGGCCTTTTCGTAGGACCGGACTCGGGCTGCCACACCCCCGCCCTGCAGCAGAATAGAATCCCATCGTGGGTCCGGTGTGTGGGTGTGGAACTGAGTGGAGGGCCACACCGCCGCCAGCTCTCCGTCGGATACGGAAAACGGCTCGGTGTGGGCATCCCTCGCGTCGCTACGCTGCTGCTCGGCTGGGGTTTGGTTTGTCGATGACGAAGTCAGCTGCACAGCAGTGAAGGAAGTGTCCTGGAGACGGTAGAAATGCTTCTGAAGCACCCGAACGAGGTCGGCGCTGCTGTAAAGAAGGCGGGTCGTCCCGGACGGAGCGCTAGATGGCCCTTCGTTCGAAGGGGACTGGAGCAGCTGGACGTACCGCTCCAAGGGAACGCCACTCGGTGTATCTTCCCAAAGACCATTCCACTGGGCAGGCTCGAAACGGATCGCCTCTGCATTGTCATTGAGCGTCTCTGTCGGAGTCGACTTCGCGTAAAAGCTAAAGGCAAGGAACGTCTCCCACCGCAGGCTCAGCTCTGGTGCCGCTTCGATGCTCCCAAGGTTTTCTTCGCTCGAGGTGCGGTCGGATTCACGAATGAGAAGATAGCTATGGTACGTCTGCGAGCGAGGGTCATACAGCAACACACCGTACGTCAGCCGGGGGTCTAGCCAGCACTCGTCTCCGCAGCGCACACGCTGCAGCTGCTTAGAACGTAGGAACGCATCATTCGAGTGCTGATGCGGGGCCTCCTCGTCCCATGCCGCCGAATTCATCTCTATCGCGAGACGAAAAGAGCGCGGCACCCCGTGTGGCGGATCAAATGGCGCCAGAGCGAAGGCACAGCTCCGCGTAGGTGGACCGTGACGAAGCTGCTGTTCCCACACCTGCAGGGTGGCGTAGAAGCCAGGGTTGGGGCTGCAAATGGTCCGCCTCGCCCTCACGAAATCGTACGCGCGATCGTAACACCAACCATTGCACCACATCACGTACGCAATGACGAACGAGCACGAGCGAGAGACGCCTTGGTGACAGTGAATAAAGACTTTACCATTCTGATGGCGTTCTCGCTCAATGAAATGGTTCACCAGTGGAATCAGCGGGAAGATAGGCTCATCTGGGGAGTCCTGTAAGTACAGAGACTGGTAGTGAAACGAATCGTCAAAGTAGCAAGGCAAATCAAAGGCGACGGTGTTCACCACCGCTGTCATGCCCTTGCGTAGAAGTTGGGCTTCATCCTTTGCGGCTGATTCCCCGCCCACAAACAACCACGGTAGAATCTCGGTCGCCTCTGGTGCACATTGTTGAAGGCGCTGCAACCGATTCGCGGTCATCCAAATCTCGTCCTGGAGATGACTACTGTTGGAAGCGCTTCGGCTAAGACTGTCCGTATCCGAGCGGAGCGGAAGCACTTCAGTACCCCCTTCCAATAGCACCGTCGAGGGAGAGGGGCTGAGTGGAGTCGAGCTCTCTCTGTCCCGCTTCCGCGCATCCAAGGCCGCGCGTGGTGTCCGACATCCCTCCCTTGCCCTGGTCTGCAGGGGGGGGTCATTCTGTACCCTGCTCAGCTGTGGAGACGAGGAAGGGGTGGTCACTGTTGTGGCGGTGTTCGGGTAAGACCCAGCCAACTGCTCAAGACCGGACCAACCAAGAGACAAGCGTCGAGGATTCACAGTGGTCGAAGCAGCACCAGGTACGACCGCCGTTGCCGTTTGTGCGATGGGGCGCAAATTCGTTGTATTGCTAGCGTAAAGGTTGCTGCTGGCGTTGCCGTTCGTGCTACTGGTGATGGGAGAGAAGCCCGCTATGCCATTCCTCGGGCTCCCATGATTGTAATAGCTGCTGCTCTGTGCTGGAGGCACAGGGACGCTGTTCCCACTGTCCGCACCACACATCTGAAGGAGTTTGCTCACTAAGGAAGGCGGTGGTCCCCCCGACACAAAGTGTGGCGAGCCCAATACTAGCGGCCTTGGGGTATTGGTGACGGATCCAGGTCGAGAGAGCAGCGCGCCCGATCCTCGACCGCTGCGGCTGCTACTCCCGTGCGGCTGCGACGGAGGTGGCACTGGCTGTGGCGAGGAGGGTAGGGCTTGTTGATGCAAGAGAAGGTGAGCCCCCAGATGTATGGACTGGCTCCAAAAGGTGCCGTAACCTCCTGCACCGCTGCGCCGTGGCGATTCCATCACCGCATTCGGATTACTGCTGTTGTGGGGAGGGGTAATAGAATGATGAGAGGAGTTGGAATAGGGGTTCAGATGACTGGTGGCGGATAACAAAGGCCGGGGTGTCCACGATGTTGTGACGCATGAATATCCACCGTGCGGGTAATTTGTCCAGGATTGCCGATTGTCACTAATGCTCAAAACTCGCCACAGTGCACTAGACGAAGAGGGAGCAAGGTAGTCGTACCCGGTATCTCCACCACGCTGCTTGGAGGTGTGACGCTTGGACTTTTTGGCGAGGTTGTGGTGTGTGAGCTGGCCCACGCGGGCCCCCCAACTGGTGCTCCCACAGCCGTAAAGAACCCCGTTAGCCCCGTAGGCCGCCATATCCTCCTGACTGCCGCTGCTCACCCTTCGGAGTCCTATTCCCAAGGTTCCCGGTGAAGGTGGAACCAGCCGAGGCGACGGCGTCCCCACCCGACGCTTCCCAGCGGGTGGGGACGGCAGAGGGGTGCGCGGTGTGGGCGGCTGCGGTGGACCAGAAACAGCAGTAGCGTTCAATACGTCCCCCGCAACGATCGGGTACGACGGGACGAACAGCTGCTGCCGCAGCCAGGTGGAGCGCTGCAGTGCCGATTCCAGCTGTTGCGCGAGCACCACCGCAACGGTACAGAGAAACGGGTGGGCCTTGACGCCAGTGAGAATGTGCAAACTGAAGTGGTAGTGATGAGGGTCCCGCTGCACCAGCTGCGTGTTCGTTGCGGTGACTGGTAGAGGGGGCACCAGCACCAAAGGGCTACGGTGCTGCGCACTCAACTCGTGCTCCTCGTCTTCTGCCTGCGCTGGGCTGCGGCCGCCGCTCGAGGGCCCGATGGGCGACTCCGATGTTTTCACGAAAGTCGTTGGTGGCTCCACCGCCAGAGCACTTCCGGGAGCCGCTTTCTTCACCGCAGCAGAATCGATACGCTCGACAAGGCCACCCGCCCCTTCTTCTAGCTGCTCACTACCTCCGGAGTCGCGGGTGATGGACGGTTTCAGCGGGGTTGGCACGGTAAAAGACCCCGACGTCGTCGTCGTGGTGATGGCAGTGGTGCAAGGTCTTACCTCTGCACCACCTCCTCGACCACTCGTACAGGTGCTGGTGTTTCCACCATCATAGAATCGGCCGCTAGCGGTAGGAGGATGAGGTACAGCGTCCGCGAAGCGAAAGAGGGGTTTCCCCATGTCGCTGGAGAAGGCGCCGGCCAAGCCACGAGGCGTCAACACCTCTGCCGCCGTCGCCACCCACGCTGGAAGCTGTGTTCGTGGGGAAGTTGGCGAGGAAACGGTGCCAGCAGTACCGCGCGGCGTGGTGAGAGGGAGACAATAGGGAGCTCCTGCAAGACTATTTCCACGCGCAAGAGGCGTCGTCCGGTTCGACGACGTCGCCGGTCTGCCCCCGTTGCTGGAGGTGGTGCTCACCACTGGATGGGTGTTGGGGTGGGCGGGCCGTGAGGACGACGGGGCCGCCGCACTGGTCCCTCGAGGGTCGCTCTCCCATGGAGCTAAACACTCGGGAGGAGCGGTGGCGCGGTGCAGATGCACCACCACGTAGGTTTCGGAAGGTTTGAGCAGCACCTCCGGAGCGGAAAGTGGGACCGCCTCGCAGAAGATGGTGGACGCGACGGCGGGGTTGATGCCGGCAGCAGTGAGCACTTCATGGAAGGCCCGCTGGGTTTCCATGGCACTGGTTTTAAGGGAGGAGGGCGTTGCGGGTGAGAGAAGTGGAGAAGCACTGATGTTAGAGTTGCGGCGGCTCTTCTCATCCCTGTTCGTCGTGTTAGTAGCATTGCTAGTACTGTTCGTTCCACTACCACCGCTCGTTCCTTGATACGATAGGCGGAACGCATGAAGAGAGTGATCCACGGCGGTGAAGAGCTCTACTTCTTCCAGAGCGAGGGGTGGTGCGGTATACGCTGCTGTCCGCTGAGACGCAGAGAAGAGCGTCGAGTGGCTGCTACAGGACGTCTCGTGTGGTGGCCCAGCGTTCGTTCCTACTCCAACAGCAGCTCGTCCAGAAGTCGGGAACGGCTGTTCGTCATCCTCGAGATCCAACCACTCGCTATTGGTCGAAGCCATCGCCGTCCCTCCAATCACCTGGTGAGAGCCTTCAGGACCTTCCAGAGAGGAGATAACACCTTTCTCGAGAAGGGGATGTCGTCGGCTGGAGGGATGAAGCACCGCAGCGTTCCATTCGGTCCCATTCATCTGGGTTGGGTTGTTGTTGAGACTCTGATTCATGGCACTACTACTACTATTGTGGATATTGTTATTGATTATAATAGTCTTGGGATCACGGAGACGAGGGGTCCATACGGAGTTCGACGATGCCGGGGCGGCGGGGCCACCATCTGCGACAGGGTTCAACGAGCTTGCCACCGCAGTGGGTACGGGTATGGCGCCACCGCCTGTCCCTGCGCTGGATGGCCCCGCCGGACCTATCTGATCAGGCGAGAGGCAAAAGCCAACGTGCCGGTCCGAGCGAGAGCTGTAGTTGCCTGGATGAGCCGTCCCTACTGGTCCCGCGCCATGGTTGACGGCATGGGAAGGAGTAAAACTCAAAGAAGGACCGTGAGACTGCGGATCAGGGACTCCGCTAACGTACGGAGCGCCACTCCAACTCGTGCAGCTGTTCATCTCCTCGGAGCCCATCGGGTACCCGATAGGCGTCCCGCCGTGCAGCACCGCCTCTAAGGAGAGGGGCTGCACGCTGGTGCTCACATTCGAGCCCATATTGAGAATACGTTACGCACAAAACACACAAAAAGGAAATATATCACGAGTAGACTCTAAAACGAAAACCTTTCTGGCGAATCGGTCGAGGATTTTTAGTAACTTTTTTCGCGTCTGTTTCGTTTTGTGAAGGGTGTGAGCTTGTTTGTTTGTTTTTTTTTGGGTGTATTTCTCGTTGTTCCTTTGCGATTAATATCCTCTATTATTTTATGATTATTATTATTTTTTCTTGAGTGCTGCTTTCTTTTGTATGTTAAAGAACAATTCAATAAATACGAATCAATAATATTTTAAAATCTGGTGCGAAATTGGAAGAACAACGAAAAAAGAAGAACAGAGAGAGTAGACTGAATCGTACCCACCATTATCACCACGAAGAATACGAGAACAGTGATTCATCGAAAAGAAACAAAAAAAAAGAAGGGGGTGAAGGGAGAAAGTAAAGCACATCATTCTGTTTGTACAAAAAAAAAAGCTCACACGATACTATTATCTGGCAGATAAGAAAAAGATACGGAAAGTGAACATACCGTTTCACAGCCTATCATTATGTTTCCATACAGGGTTTTTTTTTTGTCTTAACTTCGGGCTCTCAAAAACGTATCAAAGAATGATAAAACAAGAAGAAGGGTAGAAAGAACCGATCCGGAAAGAAAACTTAAGAAAGCAACAGAAAATCAATAGCAGAGGGGAGATACTCTTTCTCGTAAGGAATGATAGAGCAGGAGTAATGCCCTTCATTCGCCTCGTGTTCCCTTTATACGGGAATGTTAAGTTTCTCTACTGATCTCTCTCCGTCTCCCTCTCTTTCAAATTTTTGTTTCCATTCGGTGTTTTTTTTTTTTTTTTTTCCTTTTCTTCTGTTCCTTTGTTTGTATGTTTCTCTTCTCTGTTTCTCGTTCTTTCTGTGGTTTTCTTGTCTATAAAAATCTTCAATCTAATTCCAAAAAAAATGAAATGCTTTTTAAAACATTCAACAACAGGTGCTCCTCTCACTTACAGTTAATATATATATATATTTTTACAATAGTGTAATCGATGTCAAGCATCTAACAGAGGAGAGGAGAAAAAAAAAAAGGAAAACATCCGGTTCTTAAGCTTCAGCGACGACTACAAGAAGCAGAACGCACTATACATTTACATCCAAAAAAACAATATCCACCGCACACTAGAATTTCACCCACTTTCTCTCACTCTCCTTCTCTTTGTGTGTGAGAGAGCTCCCGTATTGTCACAACGCGCGGGACTGCCCATTATGACATCTACACATCCTCTCTACAAGGTTCGACATAATTGATCGGGAACAAGCCCGTGCGCTGGTTGCACACGCCTTTAAACCAACCCTCCTCCGGAGCTCGGCTAATACAAACAATCCGGTGGCCTTCCTCAAACGAGAGCTCATCCGGCGCACGCGCCTTATACGCGTAGAGCGCGCGGAACGTGGTCCCCTCCATCTGCACCGGAAGCACCGGAAGTACCTCCACAGCGGCGGAAGACTGCGACGGGCCGTGTGAGGGCGTTGGCGCCGTCATCACGGCAGCGGAGGACGACGCTGTGGCAGCGGCCGGTGCGGTGGCGCCGGCGCTGCTCGACGTGATGCCCGGTAGCGTAGGGGGCGAAGCACCACCGGCAGGCAGCTGCTTCTGCAGCATCGCGTGCACCCGCTTCGCAAAGGCGGACTGCGGCGCTCCTCGGTGGTCATGCGGGAGACGGAGCCTCTGGCTGTGCGGAGAGGCGTTGTGATCCACAAACTCGCGGAGCTTCTTGAGCGTCTCGATCTCCTCCCGACGAACGCGCTCCATCTGCGGGATCGCAGGGTCCACCGCCTCACGAAAGTCTAAGATGGTCGACCAGCGATTCAGGTTCATCTTGGCGACGATCGCGTGCGGGTGCGTGTACGCCACCCCCGCAAAGTCGAGGGAACGCAGCGTCGGCCCGATCGCCTTCTCCGCCTTCTCCAGTTTATGTCGTATGTGCAGTACTTCCTGCGCCACTTCACGTCGTTTCAGTGCCAAGCTGTTGTTTGCCTCCGCGTACTCCTTCGCATTCGGATTGAGCGACTCGGAGTGCAGCTCGCGCTTCATATCATTCGTGTCCATCTCGGCTTCGATCTGCTCCAAGCGCCGCTCCTTGCGGTAGAGGTATCGACTGGCGGCGATGTAGTAGTCGGAGAAGCGTCGGAAGTGATGCTGTTGGACGAGACGAAGCATCTCGCTGAGCGCGTTCTGCTGCTTGTCGTACTTCGCGGTGATACTATCACAACCATCGAGAACAAAGTTATTCAACGCCTGCGCGATGTCCTTCACCGCCAGCGCGTTGTCAATCGTGTCCTGAAGCTTTTGCGCATGGACGGCAGCCGCTTGAATAAAAGACTCATGTCCACTACGACGACCTGCCTCACGCTCTTCCATCTGTAAACGTCGATCTACTTCCTTACGGCGCTTGGAAGCGAGGGACGAGAGGTCATTCACACAGCCCTCCAGCTCCTTAAAGATCTCAAAGATGCGATTCCACACACTTTGTTGCTTCTCCTTGTTCTCTAGAAGGAATTGGTCGGACTCGTTGCGATCCTTCTCGTACCGCTTCCGCTGCTCATTGTCATCGCAGTTGTAGTTGTCAATCTGGTCACGGATTTTGACCAGGTCCTCCTCACATGCCTCAATTTGGCGATATTTCCCTTCAATCACAGCCGTGATATCCTTATCTGCCATTCGGAAAATAGCCCAGCGACGGCCTCGATCGCTGTTTCGGGACTCGGAGTAGTAGTTACTGATGGCGGGGTACTGATCCGTAATGAGCCTCAATATGTGCTCAAATATCTCGAGCTGACGACGTGAAATATCCTCCGCGAGGCCCATCTCGCCATTCGCAATGCTGGCCTCCAGCAGCTGCTCGCACTGATCGATATCCGGCGAGAGATCCTCAATCGTGTTCTGAAACGACGTCAAATCCCCAAAGACACCGCGGGTGTTGCCATCATCTCGAAGCTTCGTCTGGAGCGCATTCGTGATGAAGAGCAGTTCACGCGGAGAGAGCACCACCGTCTTCAGCTCCTCCTCTACCTGGGCGATAAAGCGTCGCTGCTTTGGCGTCATGAAAGAATGCGACTTGATCTGCTGCAAGCAGGAGATGAGGTGAATCAGCTCCGGGAGGGGCGCGTGGTCCTCGAGGTACTCGCCTTTCTTCACAAGACGGCGCTCCGCCATATGGAGGTTGCAGTGATCAATGATCGTTTTGCTGCACCAGAAGGATCCCTCACTGACCGCCACATTCTGCTGCAGCTCGGACAGCTGCTGCTCGCATCGCTCGTATTGGAAGTCCAGCTGAGAGATGTTTGTATTCAACCATGTCTGAAAGACCTGAAGGAAACTGGAGTCGGAGATGCTCGCTTCCAGTTTATTCTCCTCTTCCACATACAGCTGCTTATTGCGCTGAAACAAAGAAGCAGCAGTCATAATTCGTCCGTCAGGCTCTTTTTCTAGAGTGCAATCACTTATATATTCTGAGAGCGTTAGGATTTCCTTTTTGTCCTATCTACAAGTTGGAAATAATCAGTGTAAAAAAGTAAGAACGAAAAATCCTTTCCTTTTTTTTTTGTTTTACGTGTCTTTAATTTTCTTCTGCGTGAATCACAAATCTTTTTTTTTTTTGTTTGTGTTCGTGCGGTTACAAGAAGAAATGTTATTCTCACAACTTCTGAGATGTTGTCAGTGGTTGTCCTGATAAACAAACTTTTCCTTTCAATAAAAGAAAAGCTCAACAGAGATCCTATTGAAAAACGAAAGAAGGAGCGCCAAGAAGGAGAACAGATCGCTGAATAGACATAAAAAAAAAAAATGAAACATGCACTCATCGACAGAAGTTCAATTGAGATCTACGCGAAAGCAAGCATTTTTAAAAAGTATATAAAAAGGGGAATTACACTTCTTTTTTTAAAAAGAAAAAGAGCAGAAACAACGACAAAAGTGCTGCTTCAGTGAGCCTATAGAGAGCCCATCATTCAATAGCACTTTGCATTATCCCATCTTCGCGTATCCACTCGAATTCAGCGGAAAGAAAAAGGGTACAAAATATCGCATTGACTTTATCTCTATGGGTTAATCCTGTTCTATAGCAATTACATATAAAATTTACAAAAAAAAATTAGAATAGATATATATAGAAATGATAAAGAGTGCATAGAGAAGAGAGATGTATAAGTGAAGCACCAAAACTACCTCCTTAAGCACAATTTTAGAAAAGTGCAAATGGACGTTGAAACAGAGCTTCTTAAAAAAAGCGTAGTGGCGGCTTTAAACAAATAATAGAAATCGCCGTCTCAAGGGTACATTTTCATTTCTCCTTTCTGTGTGTGCACGTCTGTGCTTTGCTTAGAATCTCATACGGTGGTGTGGAAGTGAGTCAGTCCAGTGAACGTGAAGGGGTGAACGATAGGAGATACTAGATAAATAAGTATTAAAGTACTAATAATAATTAAAAATCAAAAAGAATCATCCATTAAAACAATCTAGGTTCCCCTTCACAAACAACAAAAAAAAAAAAAAATCAGCAGCACGTCATCAACAACCAGACACTCTTGATCTAAAACTGCGAGAACAAGTGGTGTATTCATTCGATTCATCGACACAACGGGCACCTGTATTATCTCCCACTTCTCCTTGCGACGTCGTCGTGCTGTTTCATCTTTTTCCTCTGTTTGTCTCTTTCTCTCTTCTTCAAATATACTCGGATCCAAGGGCGACCGTCACGAGCAGGTTGCCCCTTCCAATCCTTTTAAAGGGAACTTCTTCAGTCATGGAAATACGGTGGATTTCGTCCTTGTTGGCGCTGCGTGACCTCACTCTGAAGTCGGCGCTCCATCGCCTGCTTCCAACACTCGTACTCCTCCGTCTCGTTCTGCGCTGCGCTGCGAGGGCTCTTGATGTTTTCTGTGGTCTCCACGCCCAGAGAATGACACAGCGTTGTCGCAGTGTCACGAGGCACCTTCGGGGATGCGCTGGTGAGGGGTTCCCCTTCCGGCCGAACATTGAAAGAATCCCCAGAGGGCTTCAAGGTGAAGAGGGGCCCTGTCTCTCGCCGTGTCCCCTCCGCACTCGTCGCTCCACTCCTCCACCGCACGGTGTTGCGGCGCGCCTCGTCGTGATTCCATTCTCCTCTCTCTGACGACAGCCGCTCGTGTGGTTTGGCCTCCGCACACCGCTGCACCGCCACGGCCAAACGCTCCACGCGCTCACTCAAGCTGGACTCCACCAGATCCATCACTCGCTTCGGGGTATGTTCCCCAGCGCAGGTGTTGGGATACAAGGTCAGATACCGCTGTTCCAGCTGTTGTGCAAAGAGCTCTTGTTTTTCCTGCTTCTGACGGAGAAGGGCACTGTGGTCTTGAGCGTCCATCTCATCGTCGAGGTCTTCCTCGTCGTCAATGTGAATCAGACGCTGTCCTCCATGCTCACGACAGCTCTCCTCCTCCTCGAACCCGACAGAGGACGACGAGGCATACGACGAGGAATCACACAAGGAAGAAGCAGTGGAAGGGAAGGCAACACCAGAGCGTGTCATTCTTGTGGGCAGGAGTCGTGAGGTGCAACGGCGAGCCAGTGCACCGTCGTCGTATGGTTCTGTTTCCCGACGGGTGATGATCGCATCCAATGAAGAGGTCGTCGTCCTTGTGTTTTGCTGCCTTCTGTTTCTTAGCGTTTCATCGCTGGAATCCGCATAACCACTACAGGGAAAAAGGGAAGCAGATGGCACTCGGCAAGCTTCTGGCTGCCCCTTCCGGTCATCACTACATGAGTCCCGCCGCTCCGTACGAGTCCGAGCCTTCCTTGCCATCACCCGAGAGTCTGCTGCTACTGAGAGTGGTGTTCTGGGCATCGACGACGGCGTGGAGGCGAGCGTTGTGAGGATTGTGGAGCTCCCTTCCAAAAAACCCACAGAAATTCGCTGTGGTGAGTCCATTTCCTCCCTGCCGAACAGTTCATCACCAGAACTAGTACCGCCTTCAGAGATACTCGTGGTGATAGTGTTCTTCCTGGAAGTGGAAGTGGAAGTCGCGGGATGTCCTCCTGCCGCACGAGAGAATCTCTTGATGCTGTGCTCCTCGTAAAGAGAACTGCAGCTGTGGGAGTACCCAGAGATGTGGAGATACTCTTCCTCTTCCTCCTGGTCTTTGTTGGCGCACCACTCCAGGGAGGTCGAATATTCCCTCGACGACATCGGCTGGCGGCTGTCTAAAGGCTGAGTGTTTCCGGATTCAGCACTGCTGTTCGCATCCGACATCCCCGAGGCCACCAATGGCACACATTCATGAAGTATTGAGCTATTGTCTCCTGTGATGTGTATGGCAGAGGAGTCCTCTGAGTGGTTCTGAAACGCTGGCGTGGCTTCTAGCCGCCGGAGCTTCTCCAGCAAGTCTTCCACTACCGCCACCGCAGCCGGGGGCATTTCCTGACCGGCTTCCTCGCGGTTAGCGGCACTCGAGTCGCCAGGCACCAGAAGATGTCGCATGCAGTGCGGTATAACGGGCTCCGGAAGCAGTGTGGTGCAGCAACTCTCTCCCCCTCGCACACCACTTTTATGATATCCTTGCGGATCGGAAGAGATGTCATCGTGGGGAGCTGTCGACGAGCACGACGAAGTGGTGGTGGTGAGGTGAAGTTGTCGCAGCGGTAAAGAAATGGGCGGATATCGCATTCCGCGTGCCGCTGCAGAAGGCGAAGGATCCCAATGCGTTGTCCCCAGCTGCTTTGCCGCACGGAACATCCGCTCCGCCACAGGGCCTGGCATGTCGGGACTACGGCATGCAGAGGAGCCAGAAGCTGTAGAAACTGTCCTACCCAGAGAATCTTCCTTCTTACTTTCGTGTTCCTCTTCCATCGGATCCCATCGTCGCCGTTGCCCTCGATTTCTCTCCTTCACAGTCAAGCGGCGCACGACCACTCGCACTTCGTCGTCCTTCACTGCTGCCTTTCCCGTCTTTCTGGTGCGCCTTCGGTGCTGGGGGTGATCCGATCGGCCCGTGTCCGCCCCAACCCTCCTTCCGGAAGCGAATAACGAAGCACTGCTACTCCGCCTTCTCTGGCGCACGGGTGGTGTGAGAGGTCGCTGGTGCTGCAAGTGTTTCCTGTGCGGCTCATGGTTTGCAGAAGTCGTGGAATTAGGTGCTGATCCGGAGTCTTTAACGTCCGCTGGATGTCGTATGCTGAAAGGAGAAAGGCCAAGAAGCAACTCTTCCTCAGTTTTTTTTATTGTCGTTTCCTCATGTGGACTAAAGATTGGGTGCTTTGAATGGCCCTGAAGCCTATGGAGTTCGGCTCGCAACCTCGCACTCTCTCGACGCCATCGCTCGCCATCTCGAACGCTTTCCAACAGCAGTGCCTTGTACAGCTCCAACTCCTTCCGCAGTGCTGTTTCAGCACAAGGCACTGCCGCCGTCTTCTCGCTTTGAGGTTCACTCCTCTTCTGCTGTGGCTGTGCGGAGGAGGTGGGCGCACGGAAGGGGCACGGTGAAGGGGTGTTCGTCTTCTGCCCGGCACGCCGCAGCGAAAGACGGCTCCCAGAGGGACGAGAGTCGGGCACCGCTGTCGCTGCAGTAGCACGACCTCTTCCTGCCGTGTTGGTCAAGGTCGAAGAAGTCATCTTCTTTGTCGACGTGGATGGCGCGCTTCCCCTCATGGTGGGTGGTGCAGAGGAGTTCACCGGCAGGTGCAGGAGTGCACAGAGCTGCGAAGCGAGAAGGGCAGTCTGCGTTAACAGCGATAAGAACTCGTTGCCGTCGTTGTGGTGGTCGTTCCTCGTAGAAAACGAGGAGAGAAAAGTAAAAGCTTCAAAAATAAGAATAATAAACAAATAAAAACAGGGAAGGGAGAGTTCTACTGGTTGGTTGGTTTTCCGTTACTTAAAAAAAGGTAGATATCAATAGAATTTGTAGAATATAAATAAAGGTAAAAGAGAGATAGAGTTATGTATGATGGTGACGGGGGGGAGCGATACGAAGAGCAATGATTGCGAAGCAAATGAAAGGCTGTTTGCAGTGAGTGAAATAAAATATAATGCTGTACGATAGATGTGTGATCTCCCTAGTCGATTTCAACCGTTTACTTTTTCACGTGTTCGTGCTTGTTCTCTATGGATGTATGGAGGCGTGTCTGTGTCCGCCAGGGAAGTTACAGAGATAGAGCTCTTGGAAGAGCGCTACCGTGCACTTCAAAAAAGTTTATAATGTATAAGAAGAAAGCCCGTCCTGGTTACCGAAATAAAAACGTCCCAGGGGCAGGGAAGAACCCACAACGGAACTAATAGAGGAAGAACAGAATACTCTATATATATTCTGATACTTCTCTTGCTACTAATACTATAAATAATAATTGTTTTAAAGATAATGTTCTTGATGCGCTGCCCTTCTTCTTCGTGATAAAAGTACTTTTTCGAATGTTTTTTGGGAGTGTTCGCTTCTGTAAAATATATATCAGAAAATCGCAACATAAATAAAAGAGAGAAATCCATCAAAAAATTATGCTGTAGAGGGTAGACGTCTTACTTTTTAAGAGCACACACCGACACCGGAGTACCTTCACAGAAGAGAAGGGGGTCTAACAAATGACGTGTAATAGAATATTTTCCTGTTTTTTTTTTGTTTTTTTTTAGATTATGATTTGAACTTCTTATAACGGTCGCAAATTAAATGAAGTAAAACATATATAATATTTTACTCAGGAGAGAGGTGTCATAATAGTAATAATAATTATAATAATAATAATAATAAGCGAAAAAAGCAACCAATGGAACTTCGTGCCGCACTAGCAGATCTCAGGATGATGACGCCAAATGATGACATGCCATATTTATTTTTCAATTATTCTTTTTTTCTTTTCTCAGCACAAATACATTAAAAATGTATCTTTTTACATGATTCACTTGATTAACAATTTTTTCTTCTTTCGCTTTGTGGTTTGGGTTTTTTGTTGGTTATTTCTTCATGTGTGTGTGTGTTGTGCTTTACAAAGAAGAAGAAGAAGAAAAAATAAAAAGCGAAAGAGAACGAGATCGAAGGGGGGGCGTAAAGGTTAAATTGTTGTTGTGCATCTAAATAACGATTCTTTCTGTCAAGTGGGTTTTTTCTTTTATTTTCCTGTCAGTTCTGTGCAAATTATTTTATTTGATTCGCTTCATGTTCGAGTGGATTTTATTTTCTTTTACTGTCTCGTCCAAGAAATTGAAAGCAAGAACTAGAGGGGGAAAAACAAAGCAGATCTGCATAAAATCTGTTATAAATTTCATCAGCGATAATAATCTTTTAAAAGAGAGGAAAAAAAAGCGATAATAATAGAAAAATATAAGGCAGGGGAGAAAAACATCACAAGTTTTGTTGTTGAACGGTTGTTGTTTCCGTACTCCTCTGGTAGTGGTGTATGTAGCCTCTCGCCCAGCGCTCAATCTCTACTCCCCCTTATCTCTGTTTTTTTTTTATTTCTACTTTTACTTTTACTTTTTCTCCTCCGCCTTCGTTGGAACGTGTGATCCGATGCGGACGGAAGCAAACGGGCTTTCTAGTCCAGTGATGATGTTCCTGTCTTCGCGAATCCCGACGCCACCAAAGCCGTCTCCAATCATCCACGCGCCAATGATCGCGTAGTAGCCATCGTTCTGCTCCAGTGAAAAGAGCTCCTGGTACACCATGCTGCGGTCTCCGAAGTTGCCTTCCGACTGCGCCGCCACCTCCCCGGAGTGCGCCGTAATCGTGACATTGCGGCCCACACGACCCACGATGGGCTTCTGCGCGTAACCCGACTTCTCCAGCTCCGGCGACAACGTGTACTCGGAACGCAGAATGGCGGGGTGGTCGGGGTGGTTCTTGTAAATGATGGGCAGGATGGCCTTGTTGCTGGGGATCAGCTTCCAGATGGGCTCAAACACGGTGATGTTCTCGTCCGGGCCCAGCACCAGATCGCACAGGCGCACCTTCTCAGAGGGGCTGGGCTTCCAGTTCGGCCCGCGCTCCTCCTGGGCCATTTGATAATCCGTGATCGCCGACTCCCACATCCAGGTTTTCCAGATGGTGGTCACGGGCACGTTGTCCGCGTCGCGAATCACACCGTGTTCGTCAAAGTGGAACTCGTCAAACATGACGCACAGCTTCCCCTCCAACCCCACCGCCTCCGCGTTCTCGAGGCAAATCATCGCAGTGTACTGCTCCTCCCGGTCGTCGTCCACACAAAAGTGCACGCGTCCCTTCACGCCGCTGGCCCTCCACGCCCGCTGCAGCATTCGCTCCACATGGAAGCCTCCATCCCGGGTGTCCGTCTCGTTCAGTCCAATGCTCTCTCCCCACTTCCGCTGAATGCGGCCGCACTCCAGCAGGGTGGAGGCACTGTCGGCGTTGTACTCGAAGCACTTGAGTTGCTTCGTGGAGTTCTGGTAGGCAAAATCGAAGCGGCCCGTGAGGATAATCTCGCGCTGCTTCTCAAAAGAGCGGCGAATGCGGGGCCAGAACTCCCTGGGAATGCCGAACACCTCGAGTTTCGCATCATCGGCGAGCACCTCAGCGGTGGCCTCGATAAAAATCTCGTGCAGCTGCACACCAGTGCGAACACACGCCATGTACAGCTCAAAGTTCATGGCGTAGTAGCTCGCCTCGACCTCGTTGAGACGTGAGCGGCTCACATCCATACCAAACTCCTCGACAAACAACTTCTCCGCTCGATTGTTGAGGTCCAGCCAGTTCGGCGTGGACTTGGTAGGCTTGAAAGTGACACGCTCCCAGTAGTACGGCTCCGGGGCTTTAAACTGCAGAGAGGGGTGCACCTCTGGGGCCGGAGAGTTGTCAGGTCGGTTTGGTGTTCCAGGGAAGGTCATCCACCCCATTGCTTCGAGGGGTACCGACCAGCTTTCATCCACCACTCGGTAATTTCCCTTCTCATCCTTCAGAAGTGAAAGCCGGAGTCCCTTATCGCTCGTCCACGGGGCAAAGTGGTAGTTCTGGTCCGCGACGTAGATACACTTATCCTCCACGTGGGTGATCACCGCGACGTGGCCCCACGGGCATTCCTTCGACTGAGGATAGATTAGGAGCGAGTCCTCCACCGGCTTTTCAGGACCGAAGGACCTCACAGCAACCATTGGTATTTCCGCGGCGGTGGTCGCATCCTTGACAGAGGTCAAATCAATGATCTGGGAGGCCATGCCAATATCCTGCAGCACGAGACCTTTACGGTGGTACAGCCAACGCCGGGCAAACTCCACGCACTGGTACTTGAATCCCATAAACATGTTGTTTTCGATGTTTCGATCGCCGGAGAAGAAGTGGTCGTGTTTATTGCTGTATGCAGGGATACCGCCGGGGGCGTAGCCCTGGATCTGACCAAACGGCACAGTCTTCTTCTGGAGCATGGCGGGAACTGAGGGGGTTTTGATTCTCCAAAGTGTCGAAGTACTGATGCAACCTCTTGCGAAGCGTGTGAAACGAAACAGCGGTAGTAAAGGACGTGTCAAACGAAAAACTCTCCTTTCTCTTTTATTATTACGATTGGTATGAGGTTTTTCGAGAAAAATAATTGTTTTTTTTCTGAAGAAGCCATTGGAAAAAAAAAAAAAAGGAAAGAACAGATAGCGTGGCACTGCGCAGACATTCCAAATAACACATTCTTCAAAAGTAAGGAAGAGCACAGCAGGCTACTCCACACGACACACTGAACGGTGCACTGTGCTCCAAACTGTTGCATCTATTTTATTTTAGTTAATCCAAAGTATAGAAATATACTTCAATATTACGTTTTTCTCTTTTTTTCTTTCATTTCCCCACGGCGGTTCAGTATCTAGTAATATCGGTATGACTCTGCTCGCCTCTCTCTGTGGACTGGGACGAATTTGTTTGGGGGGAGTTCGCTTGCCTCACCTTCTTCCCCTGTGCCACCCACATTTGCTCCAGCCTCCTGCACCTCCTTCTCCATCACTTCGATTCTGTGGTGGTCGTTGTCGAAGGCGGGGAGGTAGAGGAGCCGCTATGAGGCAAAACACCGTCTTCCTTTGCCGCCGTCTCCTTCTCCAACTTCAAGCGCTCCTGCAGGTCTTGCGCCGCACCGAACACTTTGATCTGCGTCAAGACCTCTTCTTCCTGAATAACTCGGCCATCCAACTGGTAGTGCGGGCCTCGCAGGAGACTTTTGCCCTTGGTGTGCACCGCCTCCGTCAGCTCCTTCCGCTTCCCAATCCAGCCTTCCATCTGTAGCAGAGCGGGTGGAGGGGCCAGGCCGGGGTACAGCGCGGTGCGACCGGGGCGCAGGATGGAATTCGGGATCTCCCACGCCTCCTCCAGAAAGGCCGACACAAAGTGCTCCAGCCACGCCGGTGGCACGCACACCTCCACCGTGAAGGCGGGGTTCTGCAGTAGCGCGTCCTTTGCTTCCTCGGGAAGACGGTGAAACGCCTTGAGCAGCGCTTGCTGGTTCAATTTCCCGATTTCATGGTGCCAGTTTGGCATCTCCTCCTCATACCCGCCATTCGAGCCCTCAAAGTCCTCCTCCCCTCCGGCTCGTCGCCATTGATCTATGCCCAGCGCCGGCACACGTAAAATGTCAACGACTGCGGAGTTCGAAGCGCCTTCCACGCTCCAACGACGGCGTTGAGGGCCGAAGCCGTCGAAGCGGGGCGCCACCAAGGGTTTGCCATCTTTACCTGTGGCGTCCGGGTGCGTGTACCCGAGCTCCGCGCACTCCATGAGTATGTTGCGATACGTCGTGATGAGCTCCACCTGCACCTCCTCTCGGCCGTATACCCGCTTCTCCAGCCAGGGCTCCAGACAGGGTAGCAGATAGTACTGCTGTTCAATGTTCACCTCTTCAAGCACCTCTTCCTCGTCTGCCTCTGCTTGGGCAGCATCGTTCTCTGGAGGACACTCCTTCTTCTTCTGAGCGGGTCGTCGCACCAATGCAGGCAGAAACCGACGAACTACGCTCGGGAGCACAGAGGCGTCTCCGGCCTTTTGAAGATGTCGGCGCTGCTCCGGAGGCAGGAGGTATAGAATAGTCGTATTCCACGTCCGCTCCGCTTCATTCGAGTTTGCTTCTTCGGCTGCCTCCATGTCATGGTCCCGGCTGGGTGCATTACAACCCGGAATGAGGACCTTCTGAAGATTCGCAGTGACGGTGGATCTCCTCGCTCCAGAGATGCTTTGGTTGTCGGATTCGGGCCACACCCCGCCTTCAGAAACCGGTAAGTAGTAGTGCGGATGCACCGCAGGGAAAAACACAGGCAAAGGGGAGAAGTGCGTTCGGTACGTCGCAGTCACCAGCTGCGAAGAGCCTGGAGAGGGATTCTCCAATGACGAACCACCCGCACCACCTACGATGTTGTCCTCCGCGTGGACCACCGGCGTCACCACCGCCAAGGAAGTCATCGGCAAACCACGATAGGTGAGCGCGGAGGAGGCATCAGGGGATTGAGGCGTCCAGCACAGCAGGGACGACAGTCCCTCCATATCGCTCTCGCGCGCTCTTCTTACTTCCCCACTGTCGCGTCCATCCGATGCGGCGGCAGACCTCGTCGCGGGAGATGAGAGGGTCAAGAAGAGCGGAAGTCCACGGCTGGGCAACGGCTCAGCAACGGCCACACGCCAGCACGTCTTTCCCGCGATGGTTTGCTCCTGCAGCGCTCGCTCGCGCAGCACTGCAGTGAGGCGGCACTCGGTTGGCGTTCCTTTCGTGGTGTCCCTCTCCTGTTCTGCCCGATTCACCCGAACGGTATTGCCCACACTGCTGGTCGGATCCAGCGGGTTCGGCTCAGGGGCTTCCAGGATGGGAAGACTCGAAGAATCTTTATGTGGTGAAGGGTGCTTCGTGCGGGAGCGGGCTTGTCGAAGGGGCTGCACGGGATCGTACATCGCACTCCGCTCTGGCATTGCAACGATGCGAATTCGACTCTCAAAGGCTTGAGAAAAGGCATCTCGGCCACGAGGCTTGTTAAACGTCATCCCACTCCGCCGCAGCCGCTGAACACGGCGCTCGTCGAGCCCGGAGTGAAACCTACGACGCGGAATACTCAACGCTGGGCACCGCCATACAGAACCGTGAAAAGGAAATGAATAAGAAGAACAGTGACGAGTAGTTGTTGCACCTTCTCGATTAGGAATCGCTGAAAGGTTAAAGCAAGCGGACAAGTGGTAATGGCAGCGTTGGTGCCGCGTACACGAAGATGCGGCGAGTTTACAACTTACTCCAGCTTTCATGATGTTGTTGAATGGTAAAGCTGGAGAAAGAGAGGAGCTTAATAAACTTTAGCGTTTTGTTAAATAAAAAAAAAAAAGAGGGGAAAAGCAACAATGTTATGTTGATTCGCCAATATTTTCCCTTTCACCTTTTAGTATTTCTCTTAGCTTTCACCTCCAGGGGGTTGTAACAAAAACTCAAAGACGAGTGAGTCTTATTAATGTGACCTTAGAAACACAAACAAAAAAAGATGATTTAATATTATCTATGTCAGCGATGGCAGAAAACACTCCTTGTTTTCCGTTTTGCAAGCAAACACTTTTCAAATTTCCTTTGAAAGTGCTGTACATTTTTAATATCCATTCTATTTTTTTTTTATCAGTAAAAGTCTTCTAAAGAATCTAGTACTAAAAAATCTGTCGCTCAGGCTCACGCACTCTCTTCTCCGCAAGCTCTTCCACGTAGTCCAGTGCGCATTCACCACGTGCTTCACCATCACAGAAGTTTGTCCCCTCTCTTTCTAGTGGCTAGTGGCCCAACAAAAAGGGCTCTTTGAACTTCTTCTGTTTCCCCCTTTTTTCTGTGCTCCGTTCCTATTGAAGTGCCAGCGTGTGACCCTTTGATCTGGTATTTCGATGCACATGCTACTTGCCTTGTGACGCCCACGCCGATAAGAAGTTCACGGCTGCGCTATCAGACATGGCTGGCTTGGAGCCGGGGACATACAACGGGAGACCACCTATTCCACTGCCCCCTTCGCCACCCCCTGCGTCGTTCTTCGGGCGTCGACGGCCACCACGTCCACGCCCCGGCTGCGGCTCACCGTCATCCGGTGGCGGCAATGCCGCACCACCACTCCCCGATGTCGTTCGTGTTCGACGTTGCCGAGCCGGAGGAGCTGCACCGCCACGGCGTCGATGGGTCGTCTGCGATCCCGGCACAACGCCCTCGTCGTCCTCCTCCACCACGACGATCTCATCGCCCACACGAGAAGCGGCGGGGCCGGCGGCCGACTTCAAAGAGGGTCCCGATCGATTTCGCTTGCTGCCCGCCACCGCGCTGCTACTGCCACCAGGGAGTAAAAGGGGTAAGCCGTCACCCCGCTCGGCGCGTTGCAGGTGGTATTCCAACTGCTCGGCGCGTTGCAGCACTTGATCAATGGCAGCATCAGCGGGCAGCATTCGCCGCGACGCCAACAGGAGCTCATCCAGCGAGTCCGTATCCGACACTTCTCCCTCCCCATCCAGGTTGTTAAGAGGATGAGGCGGACGCTCCACAAGGTGCCGCGTCTCACTCCTCTCGCCGTCGTTGACAAACTCTTGTTCTTCTTCTTCGTGCTTGATAGGAGCTCTTCTTCTCTGCGCCGCTGTGGAGGAAGAGGGCCTCGATAGCAATGGATCGTTCATGCCGACTACCCCTCCTTCCTCCCCTACAGCGCCATGCAGCAATCCCGCCTGCGACGCCGCCGCGGACACAGTAACACGATTCCGAGTATCGGTGAAGGTCTGGTCTAATGACGCCCGATCTCGTGTCACGTCCTCCTCCTCCTCCTGCTCCTCCTCCTCTCCTCCCACCCCGTCGGCCAGCGGGTCGTTGCCTTCCCCATCCAGCGTCGGTCCACCGTGCCGATGATGGGGTGACGGCTGTTGTTGTTGTCTCGCCCTGGCTTCCTGAAGCGCCGCCTCCTGCTGCATTGCCTCCGCATAGCGTCGATTGACCTCCTGCTTGTGACGCGCCACCACTGCAGCGATCGCATCGGGGCTGAGCACGGCATCGTCGCCATAGCACAGCGACCCGGCGGAGCTCGAGCCCGAAGGTGTCGCTGTGGAGGCTTTCGAACGCCCCGTCAGCTTCCGGAACGCTGTCTTCTGCGCTCCAGACAGGAGCTCCAGGATGCGCTCGTCGATCGCAGATCGTTCTCCCTTTTCGGCAAAGGCGTACACCGCGGCGGACACCTCCACTTCCGAGAGCAGCCCACAGGCGTCCTTGGCCTGAGCGTTGAAGATTTCGGCAATTTTAGCACGGATATCGTTGGTGTGAAGGCTGGGATTGACGGGGATCACCTCGACGTCTCGTTCCCCCGCGAGCGGTGCGCTGCGGCTATTCAGAGCCGCCGCCAGGGCCGCCGCGCTCGGGCGTTTCAGCGACTTTACCATATCCTGCGGGTTCGCCACCACCTCCATGTACTCCTGTCCCAAACGATAGTAGTTTGGTTGAGGGAACGGCGTGGAGCTCGAGTCCGAGAAGTCTACCGCTAGTGAGAGAAGAGGGTACTTTAAGTTCGGATGAAAGCTAAGAATATCTTCTGGGATCTGTGTCACCTGTTCATTCTGCGCCGCCAACACCATTTCATTGACCACACTTCGCAGCGCCGCCTCCACCGCATCCATCGTGCGGCTTCGAGGGAAGTCCGTGGCCATTGTCACCACACGCCGCACAAACGGTCGCACACTTTGCAACGTGACCGGTGTCAGGCGATACATAGAGCTGCGAATTTCCAGAATGCCACACTGTTTCGGTGGGCTGACGTACTGCGCCGGCAACGCCGTGCGTATGGTACTTCCAGGTTGAATAATATCGTAGCCATAGCTGGTCTGTGGCGCCATTTGCTGCATGTGCTCATTTCCCCAAATGACCAGGTCCATCCCAAACTCTGATAAGCACTGCTCCAAGTTACGGACGTTGGTCGGCTGCCGAGTAGCCGATGTGGGTAGCGTGGTGCCCTCTTGTCCGGGCGCGGGGCGGTTCCCGCGGTTCTGATGGACCACCAGTAGTCGAAACCAGGTCGGAGCTCCCCCCCCATCACTACTTTCAGGGAGAGTCGGCGGCGCAGCAAAATGCACCTTTTTCAGCCGAAAACAGCGTAGCAGGCGTTCATCTCGAATATGACCCAGTCCATACAATGCCACGTACGTCTGTCCTTTCCGAAGCAGAACGGGTTCCACATGAATGTCTTCTAAAGAGGCGGTGTGGCCAAAGTAGTTGATGCACGAGTTGGTGGACAGAATGTCTAGTGCGGAGGTGCCCCCAACGGGATCATCGTGGTTGCCGTGAATGGCAAACACAGGGAGCGCAATGTTCACGTTGGGGTCTTGAAAATTCGCCAGTGGCACCGCATGCGTGGGAAAATTCACCGCTGGATCACTCAGCAGCTCCATTTCGATCGATTTATCGCCAAAAACGTACTTTCGCAGCAACGAGCTCACGCGGACGAGGCAACCGAGCGAGGGTTTGTTCTCATGCAAGAGATCCCCTCCGAGCAACATGGCATCGGCCTTGTACTGCAGCCGTCCAATTCGAAGCACCTCCTCAAAAGTCGTAAAGGAATCCTCACCACGACGCGCATCCCGTTCCAAGTAGCCGAGATGATTATCGGAAGTGATAATAAATCGGAATGTCGACGCCTCCACAGCGGAGGCCGCACTGGCATCGGTGCTCCCACTGTTATTTGCAGTCGTCATAGATGTGAGTGTGTGGACTGAGTTATAGGATAGGGACACGCTCTCTCTCTCCGCACCGTAGAAAGTAAAGGAAGGCAGGTGAGGCGGGAAGTTTCAATGAGTACCGAATGTCGCACACCTATAAGTGAAGTTACAAATCCGTGGTAAGTGAAAGTATAAAAAATAATAATAATAAAGAGTCAATGCTCTGATGTGGTGGAGGAATCTGTGTGTATGTATGTTGATGTGTGAAGTATATGGATTGAGGGGGGGACTCCTCTCCCTTCCTTTAATTGTAGTAGAGAGGACGTCGGGTTAACCTATCAAAAGCACTGCAGCAGCACAACTAAATGTTCGGAGTCTTTGTTGTTGTTATTTCTTTCTGTGAGAGAGTGTCCTTTCATATTAAGATGAAAAATATTAAAAAGAAGTTGAAGCATTTAAAAAAAAAAAAAAGGAAAGTGTCATGCAAAGGATCAACAACAAAGAAAACAAAAAAAAATAAAGCATCATTGGAGAAGTACTCGATTTTACTTATACGTATTTTTCCTTTGGTCCTCTCACAGAGTAAGTGGAGAAGCGCATTGAAAGGAGTCCATTCTGTGTATTCTGTTCACTGTGTTGTTTGTGATATCTGTTTCTTGTTGCTGTTGTTCTCCGTTTTACACAAAAAAGAAAAAAAGAAAGAGCGCAAGATATTCAAATGCAACCAGAAAGTGAAAAGGAGCACGCAAACCACAATACCAGAAATTTACTCCTCTAATTGTTCACGGGGAAAAAGTGTATGTGTCCCAAAATGATGACGACAAAGAAGCAATTTCATCTCTCTTCGTCTAAATATAAATTTGAACTCCTTCACTCAATCTGCGTTTCGCATTTTGTTCTTTGTATCGTTCCTTCTGTACTAGCGTGTGCTTTAAATGGTTCAAAATGACTTTTTAAGTCAAGACTATACAGATAACAAAAAAAAATGGGGAGGTAAGAAAGTAGGGCTACTGATAGGAAATAGAATTCAATGAGGAGGGGAAAGAGAGATACACACAAGGAGGAATCGTCTAGCTTCTAATTTACATCCTATACAAAACACGGGCGTGTGGTACCAATCCGGCTCCTTCCTGTATTTCTTTTGTTATATATTCTTTTTATGCACACCGTAGACCATCTCTTTCTCTTTCTCTTTATTTCTGGAAGAAGGCACACACAGACTCCCTACTCCCCTTCTATTCGAACCTACCATACAACAGCAGAAGAGAATTCGTCGCCTTCTCTCCTTCTCTCCTTCTCTCTCTCGTTCACATTGGCTCTGCTCTTTCAGTGGGCAGACATCTTTCCTTTTCATCCTCACACATACAGGAATAGCACCACCATCGCCACACATTATGACTGCTATATCTCTTCTGCTCTGCTGTGCTTGCTCTTGTGTGGTGGTCGTTCATGAATCTTCCTCCTCCCTCTTTACCTCTCGTACAACTTTCTGGGGTCTACTGTTTCCGGGAGATTGGGTAGCGGTGGAACCTGCACCTGCGGCCGAGGCTCCCACGTGATGGTGTTGAACCCGGTCGGACAGCTGCGCTCTTCCACCCTGCGCTGCCGGAGGTGATAGCGATACTTGCCTAAGTCTTCCTTGTACGTCACAAAGTCCTGCGCCTCCTTTGTGTGGCACTGATGGGTGATGACATCCCGATTATCGGAGCCGATGTTCTTTAAATTCGTTCCAGCCACCTGTGCCGCGTGCCGCTTCTGGCGCGCGAATTCCGCATCGCGCTCCCGCTGCAGCGCCTCCTCCCGCTGCTGAAACCGGCGACGCCGGAGTTCCGTGTTCGACTCCTTCTTCTGTCGATCCATGCGACGCTCGTGGCGAAGCTCGTCGTCTACGGTGAGGAACGGGTGCAGGCGATGCGCCTCGCCCATATACCCCGCCTGGCGTGTTGTGGGCACCAGAGGGTTCACGTACCCGGGGTAGTGATGCACCACCTCCGCGTCGACGGTCCGCATCCCGCGCTGGGGCATGCGGCGCTGCTCCACCGAAGGTTTTACGAAGAAGAACTTGTCGCTCACCGGATCGCGCTCCGGCTCCTTCTTGTAGGGGTCCCGAGCATACTGAATCCCTAGCTTTGTACTTTCCTCACGAGACAAACGGAACGCTGCCGAACGCCCTGGAGGGAAGGGATCGTGTGGCTCGGGTTCCTCGCGCAGAGGCTCGTGGTTCGGCTTCTCCACAGGCAAAAGACGATTGTGATCGGCGGTAAGAAAACGGAACATGAGAGTAAAAGCAAACAACAACAACACACACTACAAAAAGGGGGAGGGGGGGAACTGCTGGGTGTATTTATATAATAATACTAGTAATAATAGTTATATGTACACTATAAATAAACAAAAAAAAGGAAGAAGAGAGTTGTGTCGAAACAGTTTTTACCTATTGGGACGCGATCCGATGCGTGTAGACTGCCTAAAGTATCAATAAATCTGCCTATATATACAGCGACGGTATTATAGATGTAGAGAGAGAAAACTTAAAGACCTAAACCAAAAAACAGTGATCTCCTTCGTGTACCCGCTATAGAAAAGATCTCCAGTGACGACAATCAATAAAAATAAAATGTAAGGAAAAGGGCGGAAAAAGGGAAGTAAAAAGAATATTTTCAAAAGGAAGAAATAATTTTGATACGTCTTCATCCATGAGAACTGTTCTTTCCTCTTTTTAAAACTATTTTTTTTAGATTCTCACGTAAATGCTTCTGTAATTCCACCAGACTGAAGCACAGAAATGCAGGTCAACATAACTAACAGTAACCCCCAGACACACAAAATGTGAAGGAGACCGGACTGTGGTGAAAAAAAAAAAAGAGCGATTGAATTCGCCAGAAAAGAAAAGGGGGATATGGTACGCCCCCTCCACACCCACTGACCACTTTTCGGTTTTGTGATTTGTCTCTCTATCCCTTCTCCTTTGCGTTGTGTTTATGTACCTCCAAAACCTTTCTAACATAATCATAATAATAATAACGTTGGGATATCACAGTGTCAATTCCGCAAAAAAAAAAACACGAAGAGAGAAAGAGAGAGCAAACTTTAAAAAAAAAAAAACGAAGAAAAAAAACTCCGAGTTTTCGGGTTTTCTTTACCTTACTTTTCACCAGCCACACCTGCAGTAAATTTTTCTTTCTCGACTGTGAAAGATGGGTAGATTGAATTCCTATTTTTCGGAGTCGTCGTAGCAGAAGAATATCCAGTTGTTCTTGTTGGGTTCAATTATTTTTTTTTGGTTTTGTTGATGGTTTCCTTGTTTGTTTTAACTTTTAACGGTGTTGAAAGCCTGGAAGGGGCACGACAAGATGACTCCGAGGGCTGGGACGGGGCAGTTCCTCTGTGAAGAACGGATGCCGCAGGGCATCGGCCGCACTGATGCGGTCTCGGGGATTCCACGTCAGCATGCGCTGTAAAAGATCTAAGCCCGCGGTAGTGTGGCTTCGCTTCTCCTCCGAGGCGGTCTCTGTCGTTGCGTGTAGCGATTGCACAAACTCTGGAAGCAAGAGCGTCGCAGATGGCCGCTCCGACTTGGTGAAGATCTCCTGGAGCCGATTCTCTTCGTTCCACGACGGGAGGTCCTGAAATTTTTGTCGAATCACTTTATCGTTGTACACCCCAGGGAACGTCTTGTCATTGGGAATACCGAGCACGTTCGAAATATTCAGCAAATGACGACGCTCCTCCTCCTGGTGCGAGTCCATCGCTCCGGTGTCCTCCTCGTTGGAATACTTGTTTGGACGTTCGTGCGGGTGTGGTGCGGGAAGAGCGCCGCACTGCTGGAGTTTCTCTTGGTGCTCCTGGATCTCTTCGTTGGACAGGAAGAGAGGCTGTTGCAGAAACATCTCGGCAAAGATACACCCGACAGACCAGATATCTACCGCCGCACCGTACAAGACGTAACCGAAGAGAATTTCAGGTGCTCGATAAAACAGCGTCACCACACGCAAACTCTTGGGACACGTCTCGCTGTAGAACGTGCTGAGCCCAAAATCACAGAGCTTCACCTCGGCATCGCGGTTGAGTAAAATGTTGGACGGCTTCAAATCGCGGTGTAAAATTCGATTTTCATGGAGGAACGCCAGCCCCTGCAACACCTGGTACAGAATATTCTTCGCTCGAGACAAATACTCGACACGGGCCCGTGGGTCCTTGTTTCGTGACTGATAATAAAAGAAGGGGGTCAAGGACATGTAATCCTTCAGGTTAAAAGAGCAGTACTCCATCACCAGGTACATGGTATTATGTGACGTCGTGGAGGTAGAAGCACGTCCTTCCGTCTCCTCCGCACCCTCATGGGTTTTCGCTTCGGTCTCCTCCTTCTTGGGTTCCGCGTTTATTTCTGCAGGGAGATTGTTTTCTTTCTTGTCCGCTGAAGGCCTGACAACCCTCGCTTCCAAAGACAAAATCGATGACGTGGAGGAGGACGTAATGGCAGGAGCCTGGGCGGTGGGGCAGTGCTGCCACTCGCCGCGCAGCTCCACCTCCATCTCCCGCCGGGCTCGATCCAGCTCCTCTTCCCAGCGACGACGTTTCAGCGAACGTGGTTGGACAGGGGTATTCAACACCACTTCAATCCCGCGCACAATATTAGGATGCCGAAGCCGCAGTGCGATGTCCACCTCGCGAAGAAAGTAGCCACGGAGCCCATACGGGTACTCCCGCACAGGCTCCGGCTTAAAGGCCTTGAGGGCAAACACGGTGGGGCAGAACAGCGGGGCCGTCGCCGCCGCAACGGGTGCCGCGGCGACGGGGGCATCTGAGGCAGCGGCGGTGGCGGTCAAACGCCTCTGGTACTCCATCTCGGCCTGTCGAAGTGAAAACAAAATCTGTTTTTGCGCTTCTTCGAACAGCAGTTGACGCCGAACAGCGGATAATTGATGATGTCCTAGTGTGATAGGGTGGGAAGTGGAAAGAACGCTTCTCTGATTCACAGAGGAAGCATTACCCTGTGGTGGATGGGGTTGGGGTGGCTGCGCTGCTGGGCCGCCGCCTCCACGATGAGATAAATACTGTTGCGGTGGGTGATGTTTGGTGCGAGGATGTGCCGCGAAGGAAGGCGGCTGCGGTCTTCGCAGGGGAGCCACCACTTGGCCTTCTTCATCGTGGAAAGGCTGCAGCTCCAGTCCTTTGGGAACCTCTTGTGCTAAGGCCGCCAGCTTCGAAAACGGTGAATGAGGGCTTCCACTGCTTTTACTGCTGCGCTTGTCTTCATCTCCGAGTCGAATGGATTGACGAAGTGCCTCGGTCTTCGTCAGAAGATCCTCACGCCACTGCCACAGAGTTTGAAGAAATTCTCTGTCACTCTTCGTGAACCCGTGCACACTCCTCTCCCTCACGGTGGCAGGCGTCGCTGCGCTGCGCTTCTCTCCCACCTTATCCCTCTCCTGCTTCACGTCCTCGCCTCCTGCACGACCCTTGTCCGCTTCCACCGTGTGAATAGAGTTAATACTGTCACTCGACACAGCGCTCCTGCTGCTGCTCTTCTTGGCATCGTCTGGTGGCGGTGATGCCACTGGCTCGTTCTCCGTCGTCGTCTCCGTGGTCGTCTTTGTTGCTGTAGTAGAAGAGGGCACGTCCTTTGGTTTCTCCTTTTCAATAGCACTCTTTGGGTTCTCCCCGGCTTTACTGCTTGTCGGCTCTCCGTTGGTGTTCTTCTTCTCCCGCACGCCCATTAAGCCCTCCTGAAGGTAGGCCTCGTCGATTGTGGCGCCGTACACCACGCCATACACCCCGGAGCGCTCCTGGCCCTGCAACCGGCGCTGGTAAAATCGAACGCTCCCGCTAGGGGTCATTACTGCCGCATCCCTTGTCCAGTACGACTTTCCACTGGGCAGCGTCACGTGTGCGTGTCGCAGTGCTTCCTTGTACCACTCATCCTCCAGCAGCGGGTCTTCCACCGAAGCTGCAGAGGGCTTCAGCAAGTAGGAGAGGGATTTCATGGCACTCCGACTGCTATTCGTGTTGTTGGGAGGAGGAGGTGGACTCTCGCTCTTTCTTGTCGCGAAGGACGACGAAGCACCCACTTCCACGCTCAAGTGTCGCTGAAGCACTTCTGTGGCGAACACAACAGAAGGCTTCTGCGGTGCCCATGCCGGTGAAGGAAGTCCCGAAACTGAAGCACCAGTAGCGGGAGAATCACGGCCTGGTGAGGTACCCGCCGTGCTCAGAGGGATCGGAGGGTGCAGCGACTCCACCGATAGAGCAGCGTGACCCACACGTGGATTGGGAGACAGCGGAGGGGAGACTTTGGGCCTCTGTGCTTCATTCCGCATGTTGGGATGGTGGTAACTTGGACTGTCCTCCTCCGCATCTGCTCGTAGGCGCTTCTTCCCGGGCAACGCCACTGAAGAATCTGCCAGAAGCGCCTGCAACACTTCGAATGCATCGTGTACCGTAAACGTTTTACTTAGCGGATCCTTGGGGTGGTCTCGAAATTGTGGCGCATAGCGCGAGCTCGACACCAGCGCGGGAGGAGGGTTCAGCAGCATTCCGCCACTGGTCGATTTGGACGGGGGGAGTATTGCCGACTGCGACTGAGAGTCGGAGATGTTCGAGGAAGGGGTAGGAACACGAGGATCGGCTTTCGATACCTCCTGTGAGGCATTCCTCTGTTGAGAGTGAGGGATCGGCTGTGACATGTTCTGGCTGCCACTGCCCGATGTGGGTGGCTTTAAGCCACCAAGTGGAGAGGCCACCGTATCGATGCAGCCCGCTGTCCGCGTCGCTTCTGCGGCTGCGGCTGCGGCAGCGGCAGCCGCTTGCCGCTCCTTGATCTTCTTCATCAAATCTTCTGGTTTCATTGTGTGCATGTTGTAGAGGAAGACAGAATTAGGTGAGTATTAGATGAGTAATGTGTGTATATATGTGTATGGTCAACAAGTCAAAAAAAAATAACTTTTTTTTTTTTCTTTTCGCGCTCCTTCAATCTGAATGAAAAATGCAGCCAGAAACTATCTTTTGCACAAAGGAGAAGAGTGAATTTCTTTAGAAAAAAATAATTTTTCAAAGGTCAGATGCAATCTGATTGATTTATTTGTAATGTCCTTCTGTAGTTCCAATTGGGTACTGGTTTGGATATTTGTTTATGTATTTTGTTTTTGCTTTTTTTTTTTGTTTTTGCTGTTTTGATCTTTGTTTTCTTTGTTTTTCCTTGTTTTGGGTTATGTGTCTTTCTGTAAATTTCTGTATTCTTTGTTGTTCAATGTTCTGAAAGCAACAATAATTATTTTTTATTATTTTTTTTTTTTTAAACAGGGAGAGTGAAATAAAATGGAGCGAATAAACAACTGTAAATTTCCCTTTTATTACTCTTTCGTGGCGTCGCTTGACTTTAAACACAACAATGAGAAATTGTATATAAAATCGAGAAAAGAAACGCCGTGTGGTGCGAACGACAAAATAGAGAGCGATCAAAAAGAAGTCTGAAAATGCTAATACCGCTGCTGCTCGTGAAGAACTAATAATGGTAAAAAAAATAGAACGAAAAGAAAACACGAAATCACTTCGCCATCAGCAAATTAAAAAATAGGGAGAAATGAGAGAGCAAGAATTAATATGGACAATGCAGTGCTAGAAAAGAACACCTACCCTCGTTTCTCTGCACTACCCATAAAAGCAGTTCTGATGGCATTATTTTTTGGTGGATTAATTGCTGTTTTCGGAAATTGGTTTTATTCAAAGAAAAGATAGAGATCCGACAACAGAAATGCGACACTCTCCCTGCATGGCTCGAACCCCACCGTAGAGCTGTCTTCCCTACAAGTTCACCCACTTGGGCAGCGGTGTGGTGGTTTTGTAGTCTCGCACCGAGTCCTTCACGCCCTTGACCTTCCCGGTCTTCTTGTCCGCGTCCCACAGGTGCGACGGCAACAAGGCCGCCGAATTACGATGCATCCCCACCTCCGGGCGATGGAACTGGGGCATGGGGTGGTGCTCCCGCACCTCCCAGTACGTTCGAATCTTCTTGGCCTTCTCCCACGGTGTCACCCCATCGACAAACTGCAGCAAGTCCCGCACCTCCGCATCGTAGTGACGCAGATAGCCGTGCGGTCGAGCCTTGAACCGCCAGAAGCGCCTCAAGCCGAAGAAGAAGCTTGGCCCGACATTATCTTGTCGTATCGTTTCCTTCAGCATCGGCTGATCACCTTCCTGGATCGCAATCCACTCCCACGGCGTGTACTTATGCTGGTAGCCCTGGCGCACGTAGTCCCGTCGATGTGAAATACTCAAAGGCCGATGGTTATCCGACCGACGCGTGTCATGGGCGTTCCACTGATCTAATTCTTGAATCTGTTTCGTGCTACGGTACGATGCCGCAGCCTTCTCCGCACTATGCATCTCATACTTGTCCAAAAAGTGGGTTTCCAGGCTGTTGTGATTTCCACGATCTCGTGTCCCGAAAGGGTCCACGACATTGACGTAGCGCCGCAACCCAGCGGGGTTGTAACGCCGTGTCGTATTCCCCACCGTTCGCTCCGGGCCGTGATAGCGTCGCTGCCAAATTTGTAGGTCCGCCAGCGGCACGGCCTGCACATGTCCATCCGATGCGAATCGAACCGTCACCTGGCGAGGGTCTGGATTAAAGAAGGGTTGATGGTGGTACGACACAATGACAGCGCGTTCCCACTCCCCTACCAGCGGCACCCCAGTACTGCTGCTGGCAGCGCAAGGGGTCATGTTGGCTTCAAGTGCGAGTAATGCGTTCGTAAGAGTCACATCCCTCACAGCATCCTTCTTCTCCGACACTTCCCGACTCGGATCACCGTTGTTGTTCCTGCGACTGGGATGGCCCGATGCGCTTTTCTTCCATGCTTCTCCCGGCAAGCACCCCTCTTGAGGCGCGCGCCTTGCCCGTACCGGCAGCCCCTCCATCAGCCCATCGGCGTGTGTCGCGAGGGACCAGCCCTCCTCCGCAGCTGCGGTGTGTTGCTCCCACAGTACATCTTGCGTCTCCACGTAGTTGCCGCGGTTGTAGCTGTACGGCTTCACCCCAAAGTCCAAGACGTGGTTGTACGCTGCACTCGCTGGGACTTCCAGCGGCAGACCACTCCACTCTTCATTCGTCATGTGCAAGATTTCACCGGTGGGTTGCATTTCAATCACTAGCGGTCGTACTTTGCGTTGGGTGTGCGGCACTACCTCATAATTCTCTCCCTCCACTCGGACCAACGCGTTCTTCGGGGGCATAATGCTGGAGTCTATCACAACCAACGAAGTGTTTGTGCTATGGTTGCTGGGAGGAGATGCAGCAGGTGTGGACGCGGGAGACACCATCATCATGTGTTCGGAGGCGGCAGGGATGACCAGCCGCCGTCCCGTCTCGGCATGTCGCAAATCGATCACCTCCACCTCATTCAGCGTGCTCTTCACGCTGCCATACGCCCCTCTGCACGGCACCCAACGACGTCGGAGCCGCATCGTCTCCCACATCTGCAACTGCTTCCCGCTCTCCTCCTCCACGTAACGCTGGTACATTCCTACTTCCTCTGCATCGAAATGCCGTAGCACCGACTCGGGCTGGGCGTAGCGAATATACGGCTCTGGCGCTGGTCCGCCCTTGTCAAAATGAAAGAGCTCCGAGGCGTAGCCCCGACTCTGGCGGTGGAGGAAGGCCTCCATGAGGGAGAGCTGGTTCAAGTACCGCCCGCTGAGCACATGCTCGCGGGTGTCGGTCGTGCCGAGGGTGTCGGGCAGGCCTTGAAGAAACACACCCGCCACTTCACCTGTAGAGGCGGACTCGAGCACTCGCTGCACTATCACGGGGGACGGCAGCAGGAACGCACCGAACCACGCCCGCAGCTGCTCCACGCTCACGGGCTGCTCTTCGTCCTCCAACACCACCTTCGAAGGATCAAAAGGGGTTTTCTCGCACAGAATGTCCAGCTGCAATCGACGTGCGTCTCGCTCGTTTGCTGTTTCGTTGCGTACCGGCTCCAAGCCATGTCGTAGCGCAATTTCGCGACGCTGTTGATGATGTGCACGATAACGCGTGAAGAGCTCCCACTCTAAGAAATCCGGGCGCTGGCGCATCAATGAGAAACCCTCCGTATCTTCGTACACATGGTATAAGCGCTGCGCGCGGAAGTGGGGGAAGGGGCGGAAGTAATCAAGGGGCCGTTCGCCGCGCGCGTTACGGTGGCGAAGCACAAACTCATCGAGTTGTTGCGGTATGGGTTTTCCAAGGTGTTGCGCGCTACGCTCGGTGAGATCCGGAAGCCCACGTCCGATTCGGTCGTCACGGCGCTGAACATCAAAAGCACTGGTGAGCAAATGTCCCACCCCATTGCTGGTCTCTCGACGCTGATACGGGTTACGGTGTTCGTCAGTCCAACGTTTTCGATACGCCAAAGCCCCAAATAAGAACGCATCTCGAAGACGCTCATCATTACTCCCGCGCTTCCACGTTCGTTGATCCGGTCCGCCATCTTGAACGAGAGGATTGCCTTTGCGGCCCAGTCCAAAGCGCTCCTCCCGGGCCTTCTTCTTCGACTCCTTCGCTTGCGCCCGCGTTGCCGCCAACGCCCTCACCGCCGCCTCTGTCAGGGCCTCACCCAACACGGGCTCCGCTGCGGTCGTGTTGTCGAGAAACGTTTGTTGCGCTATTTCGACGTCATTTGGGAGCCCGGCCGCCTCGCGTAGGGTCCTCTGCGCCTCCGTCATTGAGCCGGGCGGCACCACCGGTGGCAGACGGAGGGAGCCGAAGGGCGTGCCGTTCTGATGAGCGCGCCAACGATCTCGGTCGTAGCCTTGAAACGGTAGTCGAGAACTCCGCTGCAGGAACCCAAAGTCAAAGCGCTCTCTCGCTCGACCTCCCTTCGCCATGTGCAACGCTTCCGAAACAGCGTCATCGTGCTGCTGTAACACCGTTTCACTCATGTAGTGCTCCATTTCGGATGCGGTAAATGGGGATTGCAACGAAGAGTGGGACGGTGACTCGGTGTGGGGGGGTACGCCAGGAGGCGTCACACGCATCCGGGAAAGAATGGTAGCGCGCCGGGCCTGCTTCCCCGCGGTTTCACTGCGAATGAGCTCGAGGGGACTTCTGGAGGTGGTCTGCAGTCGATGCAGCGGCACCGACATGGAAGCCGACGCGTCTCGGGTCAAATAGGTCTGTCGCTCCTTGGGGTCTTCGATCTCCCGCAGCGCTGCCCGCTCCTCTTGAGCCCCACGTCGCCACTGTTCCACGTCTGGCATGCGCCACGACCGCTCCGCTGCCGCGTGCCGAGCGTAAACAACACCCTCGGGCTCCGCTCCCTTGTACCCCCCTGGAGCCTCGGATGCGGACCGCCCGTCCACATGGCCAGGATGGTGGTAACTGATCGCACCCCCGCCCGTCGCAAAGTCTCTGGGGGCGTAGTGGGGGGTGTAGCCCGTGTGGGGGTCGCGATACACATCCTTGTGGGCCATGCCACCCATGGGATCCGTCTCTCTCAGGAGTTCCATCCGAAGACGGGAGGCCCAGCTGCTCGTGGAGTCCGATGGTGCGTCGGTCCCCTCTCGGGACAGCGGCATTGATGCAGTAGCGCCAGAGGAATGATCCCGTATGAGATGATGCATGGTAAGACCACTCTTTCCACTCCCTTGGTCGCTCTGGTATCGAAGAGGAGTGCAACACACGGAAGCGGCGATCAACAGAGGAGAAGCCCTTCTCCTGGATGCGAGGGTCGAGCAAAGCCGTGGAGGATGAAAACCTCCCGCCACCCCACACGAACAAGTGGAAACGGAATGGACTTGTCGGCGAATCATCTCTCTCAAATGTATTGTATTGTTCTGGTTATTTATGTGTCCTTTAGTTTGCCGTGATGTGGTGATGGTTGTTGAGAGGGGCTATTGGACCTGGAGTGAGAAGGGGAGGTACCAAACCCACTCTTTTTGCCCCGTATGGAATTTATTTTTTTCTTTTACTCTTTTACCCTTTCTTATTCACGGTACGACGGAGTTGCGTTAAGCAATTCGACAAGAAGAAAGAAAAAAAAAGCAACCAAGTAGGAAGGCACAATGTATACTAAAAGTACAACATATACGCAATACATTACATTAAAAATTTGATTTATTGTGGGTTTTCTGTTTGTTTCTCATCTTTGTGGTTCAGACCGCCAAAAAAAAAAAATAGAAAACAAAAGCCAAAAAGCAAGTAGGGATATAGATGTATATACGAGCGAACAGCAAAGCTTCGCAGTGATTTAGGGGACAAAAAATAAATTTCGTCCTTTTTGCCGTCTAATTCACGTTCCATCATTGCGTCTGTGCTGCTGTTGTTGTTTTCTGCTTGTTCTCTTTTCTTTCCCCTCTTTTGGTTCCTTTCTACTAAAAACACTTCGTTACTCTCTCGCCTTCTACGATATTCTTGACAACGGTTTTACTATTTTCAATGCTTTTTCGCTTGTTGGTTGGTTTCTGTTTCTGATTCCTCATTATTTTTTTTAATGTATTTTTTTTTTCTTTGTTAAGATTCATAATACTTTTTTTTTTCTATTTTTACTTCCCATCAGTGAAGAGGGTCTGCGCGGCACGCTGCACAAGCTCAGGCCGCTGTGCTGCCTCTCGAAGGACGAACTCGCCCAATTTGGTCTTCTCCCTACGACATTTGAAGTAACCCAATAGATTGACCGCTGTGAGCATCGCACCAATCACGGCAATCACCAGCCGGCCGGGGGACATTAAGTTGATGACCGCGAAGAGGACCCACACGCCGGCGTTCACGGCGAGCACACTCCAGAAGAACCATCGGTCGTAGCTATTCACGCGCTCCGCTTCGTCCGCGGCGCTCTCGAACACCCAGTGCGACTGCCCGTCCTCCCCAATTTCGCTCCACCACCGCAGCGAAACGAGAAGCCGCCCGGTGATGTTCTTCGTCGTCCAAAAGTCCATCGCCAGCAGCAGCACCGTGAGGATCAGTATCATCACAGAGCTCAAGAAGAGCGAGCCGAGAAGAAAAATAATCAGGGCCAGCGCTTTAAAGACGACGTGGAAGAAGGCCGCGATGGGGTGCAAGCCCTTGTACCGGCTCTCGGCGGCTGAACTCGGCTCCCCCGCCACCGGGGGTGGCATCGCCGCATTCGGGTTTTCAAACGCCTGCGTGCTGGAGGGGATCCACGACGAGGCCGGAGGCGGTCCAACTGGAACAGACGTCGTCGGCCCGTTGCGGTCAGGCGACGAGAAATCGTATTCGATACCCGACATGAGCGCAGCACTCGGATGGTTAAAGACAAAGAGAACTAGAAGGGCTAATTATATTTTTAAAAAAAAAGCAAAAAAGATATCAAGACGATGTTTCTTCGTGCCTGTGCTTGATTTGTGGGTGTGCTTCTTTTTTTCTTGAAAGGAAAAGTCGTTGTATAACCTTTTAGATTATTTCACCGCAAACAAAAGAAAAAAAAAATCAGTTCAACGATTGTTTAACTTGAACATCACAGAACAGTACGAAAGGAAAGGTAAGAGAATAAAGGAAAAGAAATGACGAGTGATACATGACAACGCATTATCGTTTCATTTTATTTTTATCTTGTTTTCTTTGATTGTTTTGATGGATTATTGGCATAACTTAACTATCTCCTAAACAGAAACGAGGGAATGAAATGGAAGAATAAAAAGAATAGAAGCATTCGTCGAAGCTCCTGCTCGATTCTAACAATAATACGGCTGAATGACCGAATCACCGAAGACCAACTGAACTGTTGCGGTTTACTCTGGTCTGATTTTGGTTTTTCATTTCTCTTCTTTCTTTTTTTCTTTTTAGAGAATTGCCCTCGTGTTTTCAGAGAGAAGTTTGTTTCATTCGTTGTGGTGGGTGGGTTGGTTTCTATAGGTTGGACAGATGTACGCATAACAAGTAAGTAAAAAAACCCACTCATTGACGCACACTTAATATAATCCTTATCTTTTTCATCGAAGGTTCCACCGCAACGACACAACTATACTGAACCTCTCGAAGTGTTACATTACATCTGAGTGTCAAAGAAAGAGAGAGAGAGAGAGACGGAATGGCACATACACACACACAAGAGAAGAAAAAAAAAAATCAACAAATATGAACGATATGCACAACAACACAATAATAAAACAAGTAGAACTATATCTTTCGTTCGGTTTTTTTTTTTCTTTCTTGTATCTCGTTGTTGTTGTTTTCGTTATGTTTTTTTTCCTGTTCTTGTTGTTGTTGTTGGTTTTTTTCTTTTCCCTTCTTCCTTTTTATTACAGCTGTGTACGACGTTGATGGTGAAACAGCAAGTCCGCGAGCACGGTCACCGGATCCTCCGGCTTCAGCTGCACGACCGCTGCGAGGAGTGGCGTGAGGCTCGGCAGGACATACGACATGAGGTACGTCTCCATCGGCATCACGGCGCCTTCCTGCGCCCCCATGGTGCTGTCCATCACACGCTGCTGGCACAGGTGACGGTGTTCCTGCAAGATGGTCTCCATCGCTTCGCGGGTATCGGCCTCCTTCACGGCGAACTCCTCCCGCTGCAGCTGTAACAAGAGCTCCTCTTCATGGCGCATCAAGGCGGCTTCCGCGCGCTGCGCCGAGTCGTCCAGCGGTGGGCCGTAGAGGGCAGCGCTGCGCAGATAGGCGGCCTGCACCTCCATCGCGAACGACTGCAGCTGCGAGGGGTTTTCACGAAACACCCGCGCCTCCTCGAGCGTCAGGCCGTGCCCATGGCTGTCCCGCGGGTGCTTCCGGTCCATCTCAAGGCGTCGTACCATGGTCGCTGCCTCCTTGCGGAGAGTGGCCAAATCGCGGGGTGGCGTGCGGAGAAAGACAACGTCGGTGAAGCGGGTGGTGGGAGGGGGCTCCATGGCCACTCCTTCCTCCCGCTCTCCAAGGTCGTCCCCACCGTCGGTCCCGCCGATGCCGCGCTGCCCCTCAATCAGGATCGGATTCGGCGTGGCGCCAATGACTTCGGTGGTGGCAACGCTCTGAAACCACGTCAAGAGCGAGTTGGTCGCTGGGGCGGACATGGTGTGGTGCTTCCGGTAGTAGTTCAGCTGGGCGTAAAACTCCAGCACCATCTCCGGCAGTCTCGACACCTTCGGCTCGAAGGGCGTTTGGTCCGAGTTGGTACTGCTCGAGGCCGCAAAGGGAGAGCCCTCGCTGAGGTGGGAAGCCACTCGCTGCACCCCACTCCCATTCACTTCACTGGCGAGCCCTTCCTTGTGCCCCACCGGAGACGTGACCATCACAGACCGGCGACGAGGCTCCGAGGACACGCCGTTGCCCAGCGCCTCTGGCGGTAAAGAGGAGATGGGGGACAGCTGTCGAGCGGAGGCGGTCGGCTGGGCGACCTGCAGCGCGGGCTCGCGCACGCTTGCGTGTAAGAAGGGCGCGATGGAGCTCCGTCGGCTGTCGCTGTGTCTGGAAACCGAGCCGCCCTCCTCCAAGGCGGCCGGCAGCGTCGGTCCGGCGTTTGTAACACTGGAGAGGCGGGGATCGCCCGCCACGCTGCTGTCACGGGAAGAACTGAAGAGGTTTAAGTTGCGGCCGAAGGTGTGCTCCTTGGCGAGTATCACCGGGGAGGCGTGACGAGCAGACAAACCCTCGGGCTCCAACCCCTTCCCGTCCTCTAAACTCAGCCCATAAGCATCCGTCAGTATCGCTGACAAGGCCTGCAACGTTTCATCGGACTCATTCAGGACGACCACCGTGTCGGGATAAATGTCCTCCTTCACCGCACTGAGAACACCCTCCTCAATGGCATCCACCAGCGGGAGGTTGTCGTCGGCGATGTCCTTCTCGAGCTTCACGCGCTGCTCCTCCTCGAGGTTAATGATTTCGCAGAAGGGAAACGCCGCATCAATGGGGGGCGGGATCTCGTCCACGGCTTCAGGAGGGTGAATGCGTCGGCTGCGGTTCTCCAGCTCATCCTCGGTATCGGCGAAGAAGAGCAAGCAAGCCTGTCGAACAGTTTCGGGGAACGAGTCCATCACATACCCCTGGTTCACGCAATCCGCCTGGCGAAGCCTCCAGCGCAGAAAGTACGCCAGTGCCTCGTCGAGGTAGTGAATCACCTCCGGGGGTGGGGCGGGGGACTCGTCCTTCTTCTTCGATTCGCCGTCTTCGTCGTCTTCCTCGTCATCCTCCTCGTCCTCATTGCCCTCCACGTCCTCTTCACCCTCTTCTTCTTCACCTTCCTCACCATCCTCCTCGTCGTCATTCTCGTCGTCATCGTCGTCATCGCCGCGTGGGCGTTTCTTCTTGCTTTTCTTCGCTTCAGTGCGACGAGGGGATTCGATAACTTCCTCTTCCTCCTCCTCCTCCTCCTCTGGCTTCGGGCGAGGCAGAAGACCATTCACCGTCTTCTGCGACAAGGCCTTGAGACACAGCTGATACTCCTGGCGCATCGCAGCGATGTGGATGAGCTCGCGCTCCTCCTGCGCTTTGGCGGCGGCACGGGCACGGACCTGTGCTTTGGCGACCTGCTCCTCGTCCTCGTCTTCAAACTCGTAGGGGTCTTCGTCTTCGGCCATCTCTTCATCAATCTCTTCGTCGTCCTCACCGCCACCATTCTCCGCCGCCCACTCCGCGCCCATCAAGTACCGCTCATCCACCATGTCCTCCACTGACTTGGGGTGATAATCTTCCTCAAACACGTGTGAGACATCCGAGATGGACTCGTCCTCCCCCAGGTTCTCACGGTACAAGAGCGGCAACTCCTCCTCGTCCAGCTCCTCCTCCTCGTCCAGCTCCTCCACCTCGCCTTCCTCACCCTCTTCCGCCGCGTCCCCTTCCTCATCGGGGTCCTTTTCTCTCTTGGCGTCCTTATCGTCCTCCTCCTCATCCCCTTCGTCTTCCTCATCGCCTTCATCGTCCTCCTCATCACCGCGCTCGGCCTGACGCGCCAGGCGCTCTCGGTGAAGGCGCTCCTTCTCCACGCGGCGGGCTCTGGCGCGGCGGGCGTGAGCGCGATCGCGGCGCCGTTGCAACCGCAGCATCAGCAGCCCGCGGAGGCGGTGCTTCAGGTCCTCCGTGTGGGCCTCGAACTCCTTGATGACGGCGTCCTTGGTGATGTATGGGGTGTGGTACAAGAAGGCGAGGACCTTGGCGACGACTTCCTTTCCGGACAGCGGAGGCCCCGTGACGATAATGCGGCGTGGCGCTAAATCTCGCACCTGGCGGAGCTGAAACACGACCTTGTCAATATTCTCGGAGAAGCCCTCCAGCGCCATCCAATCCTCTTCGGGATAAATACTCAGCACCGCGCCGGGCTCTGCACGAATGTCCGATAAAAGGTAAGCCAAGCCCGGAGCACCGCGATTGCCAAGTCGGTCCAGCTGCTCCATGGTGAGCGCCGGGGGGCTGCGAGCGTCTTGAAGATTCACCATTTCAATCTGCGTTTCCGCGGGATCGGGGCAGTACGTCACCAGCTTACCGCCAATGCGCTCTTGAATGCAGCGAAGCAGTTTGCGCTGGCTTATCATGCTGCGATCCACCGCAAACATGTACCGCTCCTCCAGCGTATCATTGGAGGAGCCGATACGGTAGATGATCTGCGCCAGGTCCTCCACATGAATCACGGGGACGATGTTGTTTCCATGTCCGTACATCGGGATCTCTTGGTGATGCCACGCTGCCCGCATCAAGTCGTGCAGGGGCCCTTCGCCATGGCCGTACGGCAGACCCGCAAAGAGCACATAGGTGTGCAGCGTTTCGGAATTGGCGTGCTTCGTGAGATGCTCCAGCTGTTTCCAATGCTGGTAACGAGGATGCGGGACGCGAGTGGTGTACTCCGTCTCTTCCAAGATGCGGTTCTCCACGAGCTCCTCCTCGGTGTCCTCCTCTTCAGGCGTTTTGAGCTCCTCTGGAATTTCTTCATCTTCATTGTCTTCATTCTCTTCCTTAAACGCCGCCAGCTCCTCCTCTCGCTCCTTTCTCTTCTGGGCTCGTGCCGCCGCTCGCTCCGCCGTGAGCGTGTTCGCCCACGTCAGTGCAGAAGACACCAACACAAACGTCTTCTCCACCTCATAGTGGGTGCCGAGCAGTACCTTGATCGCACACTCCGCCTCGTACATGTCATCCTCCATAACTGCTATAATCACGTCGTTCTCCAGCAACCGCTCCACAAACACATCCGGGTTATCGTTGTGGCGAGGCACCACAGCGTTCACGTAGCGCTGAATGCTCTCGGGAATCTTATCCGATGGATCAGCGCGTTGCTGCAGTGCCACGTCCTCCATGATCTCCTCTAAGGTCTGCTGGCCATCCGGCCCGCTGCCCGGCGCACCGCTCGTATCCTCCTCACCATCCGGAAGGTGTTGCAGCTCCACAATGTGTTGCCCAGAGACGGCTAGCCCTGGCACGCGTTTGATTTGCACATCATCGTGCTTCGACATCGTGATATCAATGCTATACTCCCGAGAAGCATAAAAAAGCCGTACGACGTGCTGTCCGACATACGTGTCCCCGCTCAAGACGAGGACCCGCTTCATGGGCATCGGTCGTTTCGGAGGCATTTGAAGAAAACAAAAATTGTTTCGTTTTACCGCGTCGATGTAGAAAGAGCCGGTCTCCAAAGCTTTCTAGCAATACTTTTATATATATGTATATATATATGTATATGTAGAGAGAAAGAAACAGCGAAATATCCCTAATCTAAATGATACCCGTGAAATGGGTAACAAAAAAGCGAAACAAGGTCCAATGTAGGCGTTTGTCACGACTCGGCTCTTCTTTTTATCAGAGAAAAAAAAAGGCCTAAACAAAAGGAAAACAAAAAAAAAAATGATAAAATGAAAAGAGAAGAAGAACTGACGTTAATGGATTGTCCCAAAATGGATCACAATATTTCACAAACAGAAAATGCCAAATAACGTAAACTACTAACAAAGAATAGCATACTGGCCAATAATAAATCATTTTTGTTTTCTTTTCTGTTGTGTCATCACGTACACAACAAGAATTCTTATTGTCGGTATTTTCTCTACATATAATAATAATAATAATAGTAAAGAAAGAGAGAAAAGCAGCCTTATTACACTTCGCAGTGGTAAACAGCCGTAGTTGTTCGCTGGCTGGCTGGTATCTCTCTATTCGTCCCATTAGTCCTACCCCAAGCACTAAGTGTGACTGATACGTCATTCATTGGATTTGTTGTTTCTATTATTATTGGTATATTTTGGCTTATTGGTTGTAGCACTAGTCTGTTTTCTGTTGTTCCCTTTGGCCAAAAGAACTGAGACGTTCTTCTTTAGTTTCTACGTCTTACCCTCTTCTGCCTGGAAGGGGAAGGCATCTTCACTCGCGTCATCCTCCCGCTCTCTCTTTGTTCCATATTGCCCTTCCGCATGTACAAAAAAGGAGGAATCCTCAAAAAAAAAAAAGGAGGCATAATATAAAGCATGAACGAGAACTGGATGAGGCAGCTGGCGGACCCGTTGTATAAAAAAAAGACCAACGAGAAAAAATGAAAATGATTGTATATTTTTGTGTGCCTCCTCCCTACATTCTGTTCCCTTCCATTCTCGTTGATCTCTCTCTCTCTCTCTTTCTTTTGAGAAGTCAATATAGTAGTATGTCTGTATCTTTTTACTTTTTTTTACTTGACGCCGGATTTTTTCGCCGCCTCCTTCGGTTTGGATTTCTCTTCCGTGGCGACCAAGCCAGTGACCTTCTTCGGTGCCGGGGTGGCGGCTTTGCCCCCCGGGGCCACACCCGCCGGCCGCTTGCTCGCCACAGCGCCAGCAGTCGCCCCCCCTGCAGCCGGCGGCTGGCCGCGTCGGCTGGGGGAGCTCGCGGCACCGGTGGGGCCGGCTGCCCCGGCGGGCACGGCGGCGCGAGTGTTTTCCGGCTCCGGCGCGAACTCCTGCCCGACGAGCAGGTCGGGGTCCGCCTCCCGGTCCCGGCGACGGCGTATCACCTCCCCGCCGGTCATCGTCCCGAGCCGCACGTCACTCCGCGGCCCGCTCGGCAGCAGCGTCGCGTTCGCCTCGGAGCGGCTTTCAGCAGCATCGCGAAGGGAGGAGGTCAGCTGGACGAGCAGCATCTCCGGGTTCCACGGGATGTCCTCATCCAGCTCCGGGGAAAGACACGCGGTGAGGCACGACATGTCGAACTCCTTGTGAATCGTCTGGAGCAGCTTCTCCCAGTGGTGATGCGTCGCGAGATCGGTGTGCTTGGGCATCTCCGCCTGGTAGCCGGCCGGCGCCTCCGCCACCTTCGCCGCCAGCGTCGCCCGCTCCTGTTTCAGGCGCTGCTGATGCTCCAGCTGCGCGGCGCCATCCTCCTCGATCACTCTCGCCCCTTCCGCGTTTTGATCCACCACATCCCCGCGGCCCAAGAGGGACTTGCTAATCTTGTTCTCCGCATACGTCGCGGAGTGCGCGCGACGCCCAAACTTGGCTCGCCCGGTCT
The DNA here is from genome assembly GCA_030849815.1 of Vickermania spadyakhi. Classification (NCBI taxonomy): domain Eukaryota; phylum Euglenozoa; class Kinetoplastea; order Trypanosomatida; family Trypanosomatidae; genus Vickermania; species Vickermania spadyakhi. The sequence continues at coordinate 51,012 of JASAOA010001794.1, forward strand.
CCTCCCCACCACCCGCACCAGCGCTCTCTGCGCCACGCGCACTACCGCTCGTCTTGAGCGGCTCCGCAGGCGTCCGGCCCACACTTCGGGGCCGCGGCTTCGCCTGTCCGCCTGCCGCTCCACCCGAAGCGGGCGGCGCCAGTCGGCCCGCTGCTGCTCCGGTAGCAGGGCGAGCCCCCGCGTTTGTAGTAGGGCGAGCGCCAGCGTTTGTGGTAGGGCGAGCGCCTGCGTTCATCCCATGGCGAGCCTCCCCCCCACCACCACCACCACCCCCTGTCCCTGTCGCTGCTGCCGGCGTTGCCTCACCACCCGCTGGGGCAGGGGTCGTCGCAGTGGGTGCCACGATCCCGTTGCGCACGCGAGGCGTACGACGGGAGCTGTGGTTCCCTCCGCCTCCCAATCGGTTCGAGGGGCTCGCCACTTGGTTACGAGGTGTTGGCCCTCCGTTATCGGCAGGAAGGCGAGAGCCCGTACGAGGTCGATGATCTAGACCCAGCGCCGGAACAGGGGCCTGGTTGTCCGGCGTCTTCTTTGCCGGCGCTGTTTTTTTTGCGTCCGACATGATATCGAAGATTGATGCCTTCGTCCGTGATTGTTCTCTATTCCGGGATGAGCAAAAAAAAAAAAAATAATAATAATAATTCTATTCGCGGATTTAATGTCGTCAAGAGATCGGCTGTTGATGTCAGAAAATATAGTCTCTCTTTCTCTTGAAATGCGTACCGCTTAAGAATAACTTCAAGAGCGGGGGGGAAGAGACCTCTTACGTTTGTGTTTGGTCTTTTTCCCTCAAAGCACTCTTCTGGTTTGTCGTTTTACACTATCGTGTTACCATCAAGAAAGCAAAAAAAGAGAATGAGGAGGGAAAGCAAATCATTTCCTGCACGCGATCGCTTTTTATGTAACAAGGGTTACATAAACGGCACCGTGAAAAGAACCCTCTCAACACATTCGTTCATCATTTCTGCTTTTTTTTTGTGTATTTTTCGTTGGTTTGATTGTTAAAGGCACAAAAACAAGTTAAAAAAGAAGAAAGAGCTGCTAGGTGACGCGATGGCCATCTTCACACCTTCCTTTTCTTTTGATTTGTTTCTCTTCTCTCTCTCTTTCTCTTCTTAAGCGTCCTCCTCCTCCACACGAGGACGCTTCATCGCTCCTGCAGTCTTTAGCTTCGGGGCCCCACGGAACCCACCCGTTTTCTTTTCCATCTTGTAACGCGTGGCCTCGCTGCTCTCTTGCCCTGGTAAGAGCGTCACTGAAACGACGTGTTCGCCACGTAGAAGAATCAGGCCAAGGTCCCGCGTCGCCTCTACACCTTCCCGTACCATCTTCGCGGTCTGAGGGCGTTCTTCCTTGGTATCCCCCAACACCACATTCATGTGTCGATCGTACACCAGCAGCTTCCCGGTCATGTGCCGGCCATCGTCCGTCGTCACCTTTAACATTTTGTTAAGGTTGTGCAGCATGCTCTGTCGGCCCATGATGATGATAGTTTAGGGGAGTGAAGCCTGTTTAGAATATTAATAAAAATGAAAAGAGAATCTGTGTGAACGCTTCTTCGCGTGCGTTTCGATGTCGTTTGACAGCTATCAGAAATAAAGAAAAGAGAGAATTAAAACAGATCATACGGATAGGTTTACGTGACATGCAGCCGTAGAGAATGTTCTTGTTCAGTTTCAAGAGCAGAAACAGATTTTGTACTCTTCTTCAATCAATTTTTTTTTTGCTTTTGTTTTTTTTTAACGCTTATAAACCGAAAGATCAAGAATTTTCGTTGCTTTTCATTTCCGCAAATATACGGAACTCTGTCGGGTACACCTTGCCTTACCCGTCCTCCTCGCCTTCCAAATCGATCCATCAGCATATTTTTCCTCCTTCTCCAGTTTTTTTTTTTGTTTGTTCTTAACCGTTCAAATTCTTCTTTTTGTGCGTGTGGAGTGGTGACTATTAAAATCGTAGCTAAAAAAATTATGCATATTTATATTTAATCGCTTCGTCCGGCATCCGACCCCCACCTTGTCGCTCACTCACCACCCACTCAGCACACCTACATTGCACCAACCTCGTAGGACTCTGCAAATAGTGAAACACAACAATATTTTTTGTTATAAATAATTATTTTCGTGTGTTTGTGTGTCTTTATTTTATTTTTTTCTTTCGTAGTTATTCATGATGAAGCGCAGCGCGCAAATAATGTGTGGTCTTAACGCTTTTTTTTGGCGCCCCCGCGACGCTTCTCTCGCTTCGCCTTTTGTCTATCGCGCTTCATCTGGCCCATCGCCATGCTATCCAAGTACTTGTTCTTCTTCTTTCCTTGTCCTTTAATCACCTGCGCGCGCATCAGCGTTCGCACACTCAGCTGATTCGACTTCTCGCGAGCCCGCGGGTCACTCTTGCCCTTCTCCATCAAATTATGGAGGAGTCGTTGTGCCCGACGTCGCTTGCGGCCCAACGCCTCGGCGACCTTCTTGCTCGGTCGGGCGTTCATCTCGATGAAGCGCCGCCGCTGCTCCTCCATCTCCTCTGCCGTCACCGGAAGGTTCACACGGCAGTTCCGCTGCTCGTCCTTGATGAACCAGTCCGGGAGATCATCATCGTCATCGAACATGTAGCGGTTCACCGAGGCGTCCAACACCTCGCGGCGAGCCTTGGGATCGAGCATCTTTTGTGCTATTGCCAGTGTGCGGGCTCGAATGGTGGGGTCCGTAAGAGCGATGGGGATCTCCTCAAAGGTTTCATCCTCCTTCGTGCCCTTCTGTTTCTGCGCACGCTTCTGCTTGCGGAGCTCCTTGTTGTCCTTCAGCACCTGCTTCCGCTGCTGGCGAACCATTTCCTGCGTGGTGAGCTCATGCGTGTCCTCCACCAATCGGCGCTTACTGCGGGAGTCCCGGCGGCCCTGGTTTACTTCAAAATCCTGAAGCTTCCCCTCCACGTCGTCATCATCTGGGAAGAGGTCCTCATCGCTATCATCGGCGTCACTATCCTCTCCGGCACCGTCCTCAAACCGAGTGCGCTTACGAGCCCCTTTCTCTTCGGGAAGACGTAGGGTGTGGTCGGCGCTGAGCGTAATGCGCTCCTCTTCCATGTTCTTGCGGTTCTTTTGGTGCCTCTTGCTGGACTTGGGGTCCTTTACCGTGGGGAAGGTGTCATTCAGGACCTGATCAATGTTGAGATGGTGACGCTGCCACTTACTTTGCTTCCCTGCCTCATCCAGCTTCTCCATCTGTTTTTCCTTCTTGACGCGTTTCTTCATGTCTTCCGGTGATTCTTCGTCTCCTTCCTCCTCCGGGTCTTCCAGACCGCCTTCAAAGAGGTGCACACGAGCCGAGCGCTGGGCTGGGATGTAGTTCCCGTAGTTATCCACGTCCATGAAGTACTCCTGCCCCTCCACCAGCTTGGCGCTGTGCTGCTGCTGCTCCTCCCGTAGCACCTTCAGCTCCTGGTCCTCGTCCTCATCATCGTCCTCCTCGCCAAAGTCCCAGTCTTCCTGTGCGGCCAAGTTCACCGCCACGACAGGGTTCAGTGGCATCGGATCTTGATCCACGATGCCACCATGTTCTTCTTGGCCAGGACCGGGGCGGGCAGCCTTGTCCATCAGCCGCCCCACCTCCGCCTCCTCAATCATCGCGAGCTTCTCCACCGTGAAGGAATCCAAGAGGTTTCCATCCGTGCCGCCCTCCTCCTCTTCCTCCCCCGCCAACGCACTTCCCGCTCGGTCCAGCTGACCCGGGGCTTCGTCCTCCCCGTACGTCTCATTCCGAATCGCGTTCGGGTCGTAGTTGATGAGTCCCTTGATCTGCTTCAGCTTGCGATCGACAATCTTCTTTTGCTTCTTTTTGATTTCCTTCGCCTTCTTCTTCCGCAGCTCCAGCAGCTCCCGAGCAATGCGGGTCACACTCTCGGGGTCGTCGAGGTCCAAGCGCAACTCTTCCTCTTCGTCTTCACCGCTGTGGCCGCCCATCAGACTCTCCACGTCATCCTCATCGCTGTCGCCAACGTGTTCGCCCGCTTCCCGTCGAAGCTCCTTCATCCGGTGTTGAATCTTCTCCTTCTGCTCCGTCTCCCGCAGCAGCTGCTCTCGCCACCGCAGCAGTCGCCTCAAGTCACCATCCCCGACCTGCTGAAGATCGCCGCAGAGGTACACCAGCTCCTTCTTCGAAAACTTCGATTTCAGATACGCCTTTTCTTCGTCCGTCGAAAATCGAAGTTCATGCTGCGTCTTGAGGAACGTTTTGGGGTCTCTGGCTTCTATGAAGTCTTTAAAGGAAGCCACGCGATGGGAGACGGTGGCAAACTCGTCGTACCCCTGTGGGACGTTGGTCTTGGGGGTGACCAGCACACCAGAGGCGGACACGATCTTCTCTTCTCCCACGTCACTAAAGACCTTCTGTGGGTTGAACATCTCCGTGTCCAGCTGCTTGGGGGCCAGATAGCCCGCACACACCACAAAGATTTCAGCAGATTCCATACGGGACGCGAGCGGTTTAGTCGCCTCCACCTTCTCGAACAGCTGCTTGAACACCCAGAGTAGCTTGTGAAAGTCTAAAGAGCGAAACACCTTCGTCACGAACCATCCACCTTGGCGCAGCATCGAGCACGCCATCTTCGCGGAGGCCAACACCAGCGCATTTTGATCGTATAAATCTCTGGACCAGACACCACCGACATTCGGGGCACCATCGTGGATGACGCAATCCACGGGTTCCTTCTTCAACCACGTGTGAATGATCTTGCGCGTCTTTTCATCTGTGATGTCGCCCACAAATGTCTTCACTCCTCGAATCGGCTGAATGGGCACTAGATCCACGCCAACAATCTTACTACCGACCGGCATGTACTTTGCCGCGACCTGACACCAGCCACCAGGGGCTGCACAGAGATCGACCAGCACTCTCGATTTGGCAAGGAAGTCGTACTTGCGATTCAGTTGCAGGAGCTTGAAGGCGGAGCGCGCACGGTACCCCTGCTCCTTAGCCAAACGATAGTACGCATCAAGGCGTGTCTTGGCCTTCTTCTTCGACTTCACACCCATGGTTTAGCAGGAACAAAAAAAGAAAAAAGTTTACACGAATATTTAGACTGGTGATATTTATTGTTTAAAAAAAAAAGAAACCCTTAAAAAAACGAAGAGGGTTTTTAAGATGTATATCTGTTGAAATGGACCCTTCTTAGCACAGGGAATACTTCTAACAAGATAATCCAAAGAAAAACTTACTACTCCGTATTAAAAAATAGAAAAAAAAATAATAATCATTCGTCGTATTCTTTCAATTCATGACGCTAAAAGCGTGTCCTCACTACTTCTTTTTAAATACTATATCAGGATCTGCTTGTTTACGACTTTTTTTTTTTGGTTGGTTGGGGTTGCTGTTGCTGTTGTTTTCTCTGAACATATACGCCACAACGCACCAAAAGGAACACAGGTGGTGCGTTACCCTGTGTTTCCATTATTCATCTCTTTTGTTTCTTCCATTTCTTAATGGGCGCCTCACTACGGATCCTCGCCACCTGGCTGTCGCAAGCAGGCGGTGGCCTCCCGACGAAGTGTATCCTGCCACAAGGCAAAGGCCACGCTCAGCACCTGTGTCCACCACTCGTCTGGAGAAGGGTTAAACCAAGGCACTGGCGGTCCAGGCGGGCTCGATGTCGATGACGACCTGGATTTCGTTGATGCAGAGGATGGGAGAGAGGAGAGCCCACGGCGATTCCAGCTGCTGCGAAAAAACCCACGAACAAAAAGGCCATCACTACCCGGCCCCTTCATCGTAACATTGCTCACCGAAGCCTCGTCCTCGGTCATCATTGAGGTGTCACTCCCTTCCGCCTGCCATCCAAAGTACGCCCGCACTCGCCTTCGACCAGCGTCGCCACCGCGCCAATCCGGTAAATCTTTATCCTCGCCAAAGAGCGCCTCAAAGGGCTTTCGTAAGCGTTGCACCTGTGTTTCCATGCTCGCTGGACGACGTCGAGAAGGGGGCAGAGAAGCCGAAGGTGCGGCGGTCTTCTCACGGGATTTCTTCGAGCCCCGTACAGACGTTGAGGAGAGAAGGCTCTTCTGCTGGTTCACCGAAGGCGTTTCATACAGTAGCACGTCTTCCATCGATAAGATCAATGCAGCGCACACGTGTACGTGGAAGCGAATTAAGTGAGCGACCCCCATCGCCCAGAAGCTGTCCCACAGCCGCAACGACAGCGCGAGCGGGAGTTCCCGCAGCAACAGACAGTGAAACCACGAAAAGCAAGTCATGTACAGCGGGGGAGGTGGTGCGGCGGGATTGTCCTCGTCATCCTCCGCCCTCTTCATCGCACCGGTCAAGGACACCTTTTCCTTGGGCTTCGGCTTCTCGCGACGAAGGGACTGAAGGAGCGTCGGATGCACGTGCTGCAGCAGCTCCTCGAGCTCTCGTCCGCTCTGTTGAATACCAGCCTGCCCCGCCACCAAGTTCCCCTGAAGGGCTTCGAGTAGCGGTGTTGCACAGTAGTACGTGTCCGCCTCCACCTCCAGCAGCACGTCGTGACTCAGAAAGCTAAAGGACGGCACTGGCGCAGACGACGGGGAGGCACTCCTTCTCCCCTTTGACGGGTGAAGCACGGCTGTCGGCACGGTGCAGCCGGACGCCTCCGCATTCGGTGGTCTGGTTGCTGGCGAAGACAAAACCACTTCGGCTTGCAACATGAGATGCACGGTCTCCTCCGCCTGGAGCTCTTCCTCCGTCAGGCTCAGCACCAGCTCCTCGGTGATGTCCTGCGAAAAGACGTGTGCCTGATGCAAAAAGGAATACGACAACTGGTGACCTCCTAAGAAATCGGAAAAGGCAACGGAAGGTGGAGTGAGGGACACGCGTCGTGGTGGATGAACGGAGATGGATGCCGTGGAGCCTCTACTCCGCGCAGCTGCCTTACACGCTCCCGTGTTGGCGGCACGGCTGGATAGGCGCTGGCCGCGGCGGTGGCTGCGGTGAGGTTTCGGTCTTCTCCACATCGGAGTGAGCTCCCCTCGCCTCGGCTGGCCATCGTCTGTGGCGGGCAGCAGCGCCTGGTACAGCAAAGAGGAAGGGGAAAAGGTGGAAAAGATCGTCGTGGAGCGGGCCGCCGCCGCTGTCGCGCTTACTGCTTTCCGCCCACCCAAGCTCCGACTGCCATTTCTTTCTTGCAGAGGAAGATCCATTCGCGTCGCGGTGGGGCAGTCCGAAGCAGAAGGTTGTAATCGAAGCGGAGTCGTATTGCCTTCCTTTTCTGGTTCGCCGTCCTCTGTCGTTCCTGCTGGAAAAGCGTCTTCTCCACCTTCCGTTTCCGCCGTAGGTGGAAGGGTGTCCCGCAGCAGATCTGGAGTGGTTTCGGAGGGAAGCGTAAAGGATGCCAAACGCCCTTTTGCCTCACTGTGCACGCCCGTCTCTGTCGTAGGGCTGAACGTCGTGGTCAGACTGTGGGATGGCGGTGGCGCACTTGAAGCCTTCTTTTCACGGTTGTTTTCGTCTCCGCCTTGCCCCGCGCTTCGCTCTGAAGCCGTAAATAAGGGTGGACTCGAAGAGGAGGTGGTTTGGACAGGTGTGTGTACTGTGGAGGTGGCCTTGTTCGACGACCCGCAAGGTGGCGTACGAGAACCCTTTTCCTCACTCCACGTAGAAGCAACAGGGGTCTGCAACACCGCATCGCGTAAAGCTCTGCCATCAATTTGCACAGCGTGGTTGCCCATGATCGTCCTTGTCGGTGTCATTGTGGTAGTTGGGCTCGTACCCACGTCTTTCGAAGAGGTAGAAGAGCGTGTCGGCGAAAGCACTGGATTTCGCCTGAGGCCACCTGCTGCGATAGATCGAGATGTTGAGCGGGAATGATGCACAGAGCTGTTCATCATCAGGAGCATACTGGAATGACTCAGCGATGGTGAGGCATGATGCTGTCCACCCACCTCGTGACCGACAACAACAGCCTCCGCTGACGAAGGCGTCGGGATAGCGGTGACGGTGGTGCTGCTGTTGCCCTGCAGAGTGGTGGAGCGCTCGCCTACTCCCATTGGTTCCGCATCGGTGGGAGCACCGAAAGGGGGATGATGAGAAGGGGAGTGAGTGGAGCAGCTGTCGTGGTCTCGTTCGGGGAGAGAAGAAGGCACTGCAGCCGCTCGTTCTTCGTGTCGAACAGCCATTTCCTCCGCTTCATGCATCTCCTCTTCCATGCGAAGGAGCTTCAGTAAACCCCTTCCACGCTGAAGACACACTTGGCGTGCGGCATCCGTGAGAAAGACAAGAAACACCATGAAGATCATGTCGTCCATGCCCTGCACGTAACCCACCGCCGGGTGGCGATGTGCCCAGAGGTACACACAACGGGAGAGGCTGCGCACCAGCGGAGGGTAGTGAAACAACGCTGAACTGTGCCGTGGAAGATCCAAACGAAGCAATTGCGTCAGCAGCCGCTGTTCCGTCACCGATAAAAACAACTTTTCCATTCGGCGCTCCAGCAAACGTTGCTGCTGCTCTTCCCTCGCTTGCTGTGGATGGCGCAGATGATGAGAAAGGACGACCGGAATCGAACCTCGTCGGTCTACACCCTTCTTTCGGACTTTTTTCTTGTGCTGCTGCTGCCCGGGTGAGGGAGAGACCTCACGACTACTCGCCTGACTACTACTACTACTACTACTACTACTGCTCGCACTGGAGTCCGCATCACGCGTCAGAGCGGTCACCGGCCTGCCGTACTCCTCCGCTAGGCGGGCATAGTGCGAGCGGCGTTCCTGCAGCACTGCACTCTGGTGACGGAGCCCAGCGGGGGCGTAGCCGCCACAGAGCATTCGCCACGCTGGCGCCCGTAAAAAATCGGGCCGGCACCCCAGCCACACTGCCTGCGAGAGCGAAGGAAGGCAGGACGTCGAAGACCCCGCCGCTTCCTCCACGCCAGCGGCACAATATGAAGAACCCAACGAAGAGGGGGTCGTGGTGGGAGGGCCAACACCTACGGATGTCCCAAAGGTCTCCATAGAACGACGGAGGCTTAAAGCGTCCAGTTCACCACCTCCCTTACTACCAGCAGGTGGAGTTGGATGGCGTTCTCTCCAGCCACTCGAAGATGGTCGCTGTGGTGCTTCTACCTCACGATCACCACGATCCGCAACAGGAAATCCAGTGTCTGGAGGAAATTGAGGCTGGGGTTGGTGGTGGAAGGCCAAAAGGGAATGACGAGTCGGGTTAGTTCCGCCTCCCTCCTCTCTCATCGGCGTTGGTGGGGGTAGTAAGCTCCCACGACTACTCCAGATACTAGGAGACGGAGGAGGCTGCTGCATGTTGCGCTGAGGCCACAACGAGGAGGTATTCGGAGAAGTGCTGAAGTTGAGCCGAGCACTGGAACTACAGTGCCCACTGCCCGAGCAGGGACTAAAGATGAGCACCCCCTCCTCTCGCTCCTGGTGCTCCACACAGCTCGTCCAATCATGAGGATGATGCAGAACGTGATCCGGTTGCAGCTCCGGCAGTCCGTTTCCTCGCCCGTTCTCCTTCTCTCGCTGGTTCGTCTGGTAAGTATCATCACGGCTCCGCGCACTTCTCACCTCCTCCACTCCGTTATCAGTCCCCGCATCGAAGCTCCAGTAGCGGGCCGCTTCGTCGTTCATCTCTTGCTTCCGCTGCTCCGCTCCTTTTCGTGTAACGGCTGCGCGCCTGTCGAGTGTGACAGCGAGGGGTTCGATGACCACTGTTGCGGTCGGGACGGACGGATGCTGAGGCACCATGTTGGTCAAGCGCGCTTGATTTTCGAGTCGGTTCTCTGTACTGGTGGTCTTCCTGATCGTTCTTGGAGGCACTTGTGGGAGGTTCTGCTGTTGGTGCTCGCCGTCTTTCACCATCCCATGAGATCCCGTGTCGTGGTGCGGCATCGCATAGGGCGGATCGCGTCGACACCGTAATTGGAGTCGAATGGGCTCTCGGCACAGCTGCAGCAAGAGGGGTAGGCGACTGGTCTCCATCTGGCGCTCGTGATGAAACAAATGTGCGGCAGCAGTGGAATGCCGCCACAGACGGGTGGGCGTACTCCAATGCAGCCACCGGCACAGACGGCGTGAGACACCGGCGCACGTCTCCATCGGTAGTGGAGCAGATCCCGTCACGTTCCGTGCCTCGTCTTCTCGTAGGGTAGTGGTGCCATCAAAGGTAGAAACAATGGAATCTGAGATAGACGACTGCGGTGAAGCAGATAAAAACGTGGGTAGTGGCTCACCTTCTTGAGTGTCACTCCTGTTTGTCGCACTACTCTCTCGACTACTGTTTGGATGATGAACGTCACACATGACCGGAGAAGCAGCGGCGTCACTTCCATCACCTCCCACCTGCGGTGCATTCTCGTTCAAGGAAGGTATCGGGCCAGAGAGAAAATCTGTGTGACCCGAAAAAAGGGGGGAAGCCCTATGCAGCACCTCTCCGACGTCCCTCGGCTGTTTCGCAAAGTCGTTTTCTTCCAGAAAGCCTTCCAGTGCAGCGATGCTGGGGTACCCCTGCTCCTTGACGAACACCTGCGGCTGCAGGACGCCGAGCAGCGGAAAGGCTTCTAGAAACTCTACAAAAACCTTCTGCGTCGATTGGATCACATCCTCCAGGCCCAAATCATTTCCAGGGGCATACAAGCGATCTTGCTCTTCTAAGCGTCGCAGCAGTGCTGCGATCCACAGGCATTGTGCTCGGCGCTCGCGTAAGTCCTTCTCCTGTTGTTGAAGCTGTTGGAGTTGCACGTGTTGTTGTCGATCCAGCGCCTCTTCCTCCTCCACCCGCACCATGTCGGCGTCGTATTCAACTTCAGCTGGTGGTGGTAGCGGTGCTTTACATGCGGCCGCTGTCGCAGCGTGGGGCTCGGCCGCAGGATCCAAGGAAGGCGCAGTGTAGTACTTCCAACTGGACGAGGAATGCGGCGGCGACACCTCAGCTGTCGTCGTCGTTGTTGCCGACTTCACGGAAGAAGGCTGAGAGACCTTATTCTTGTCCCTCACTCCAACCAGAGCAGCGGAGTCTGAAGGTGTCGGGGACGAAGGAAAGTTCGTCGCTGCTCCTGGCAGCAACAGCGCGCCATCCGTCCCGGCCCCACTACTATGGTCGCTCGCGTCATCCTTCAAGCTGGAAGTCAGCGGCAGAGGAGTCGTACGACCGCCAGGTGAGATCAGCGCCTCTGAAAGTGGCGGCGATGCACTTCCGGTGAAGACAGCGAACAAGGGACTGAGAAACCCTGTCAAGGAGAGATTGGACACTCTGCCACCCGCAGCTCTCGCCTCTGACGAATCGCTGCTCCCAAACCCTGTAAACCGAGAGGGTACCGGAGAGGATGCGGGTGGGGGTGTCGTCAGAGACGTCGGCACGGGTGCGGAAGCGGCAGGGAACGAACCCGCCAGCTCCTCTTTTAACGTCACGGAGATCTTCGGCTCCTTCCTGGACTGGGTTCGAGTGGTGCTTCTCCATGGACGCGGAGGTGTCGCCTTCAGCGTGGCCGCCGCCGCCGCCACCACTGCCGCTGCGGTGTTTAAATCTTGAGCCTCTTCCTCTAGCTCGCGTATGGAGGAGGACAGCGAGGGTGAAGGCAGTACTGCCCCACCCAACGCACGACCTGGCGATCGTGGTGGTGGCCCGGAGTGCGATGTCACACCCGCTGCTGGAGTCTGCAGAGAGGAGGCTTTCGAAGAGACGCCAGCCGGCGGTGGTGTAGCCGTCGAAGGAGATGCGGAAGGGAAACGCAAAGGCGAAGGAGGGGCATGCAATAACAGGGGGGATTGCTTTCGCCACCACCCCCTGAACTCGGGCACGCGACAGAAGAAGAGGGACGGCGCCAAGTCGTCACCCGTCGTTGCCGATTCTTCTTGCTCTTTCTCGAACTTGGACGAGCTGTGGACGACGAAGCCACGTTGTGCTACCGTCTTCATGTTAATGCTATTGCCAGTACCATTCCTCTCCTTCTTTGTGGTTGTCGTCGTCAACATGGAGCGGATGCCCCGCTCCTCTTGCAGTGTGCGTGAATTCCCAAGGCGTCTTCCCGATGGCGAGGGACGACGGCACCAGCGTCGCAATTCTTCAGGGGGCGGAAAGGCCGCCTCCAAGGGACGAGAAGAAGCCATAGCGAAACGAAACGGCAATGCAGAAGCACCCGTGGCGGCACCGTGAGGAGAGGCAAAGCAATTCGCACCCGATGATGAACGATGGAACAGCGGCTCTCCGCAGCAGCTGCACACACAGGAGCGGGAGTTAGCGCTGCTCCGACCCGTCACCCCTCTTTCAGACAGCCCATAGCGTTCAAAGCAATGATATCCTGGAAAAGGAAAGTACACCGCACCGAGCTTCGCCTCGAGCTGCTGACGGAGGTCCGCGTCGAGCATCCCGGCCCCGGCGAGGTCCGACGACGACCCCTCTCCCTCTCCGTGGGCGTTATCCTCATCGTGAGCCAAAGAAGCGGGAGGCGGTGTCGTCTCCCCCCTCTTGCTAGGTTTCTTATTTTTAGGAGGAAAGTGTGGTGATGGAAGGTCCCCCAGACGGTGATTCGGTGTTCCAGAAGGCGGGCACGGGGGAGTGGAATGGGTTGGAGTGCGGCTCTTCTTCGCACGGCAAAGAGCGGCACTCGTTGGGGACCGAAGCGGGTGGTACGGAAGCTTCGTCATGCCAGTAGTGGGAAGGCCGGAGGAGAAGAGAGGTGTGGCGACACCAGAGCCCTCCTCCGCCCCCACATGGAACCCCGTCACCGTCTGGCGCAGAGAAACGTGCCGGATAGCGGGCGGCCGAAGCACAAAGTGCACAACTCCATCCATCCGATCCTGGTGCTCCCGCAAGAGTTCCTGCATGCACAAAGCAAACGTCTTTGTACCAGGTGCCACAGTAGCTGCAGCGGTGATGGATGGCGATGATGATGGCTCACCTCCTGTTCTCTTATCCCTCGTGGACGCCGCGGATGCCGTGGCAACGCTCGAATCTGCACTCCTCGTGGTGGCAGCGTTCACTTCCTCGCCACTCCTCTTCACATTATGCTCTTCCTTTACTGCAGAAGACGAAACAGGGGCAGCAGCATCGGTTGTACGGCGTCTGGTGGTGGATGCGCTGGTCTGTGCGGACCTGGCCGAAATCCCAATCCCCCAGGCCCCACAGCTGGAACACAGAAGAGGAAATCCGTCCTCCACCTTTTGCGCTGGCGACGTTGTGGAGCCGCTTCCAGACGCTGTGGCGCTGGAACTCGACGGAGGTTTGTAGGTAACGGCGAGTAACGGCCCTTCCACGGGATCGAGCACCACCTGCCGGGAGACCACGTAGCCACAGACACGATACAAGGACGTACAGGGAGCAGCGGCAGGAGCCACACCGCCAGGGCCCTGTGGCACTCGCACTCGTTTCCTGTGGGGAGACCGCACTAACGCACTAGTCGCTCCATCCGAAGATGCCTGCCGAGAGTGAAGGAGCACCCGATCCACCTCAGCGGTTGTCTCCTCCACAGCTCCAGTCGTACACGAGGCTGAAAACGAACCGATCTGTTTCTCGGAAGGCAGTCCACTAGAGCAGTCCGATCCAGCGGTGTTAGTGTTCACCGTCACCGCAGCAGAGCTTGTCGATCCCTGTTCCTGCTGCTGCTGTTGTTGTTGTTGTTGTTGCAGCAGTGAGGATGGTGGTGGTGATGGTGATGCACCTGCGTGAGTCCATTTCCCGTTGCCGTGAGGAGGCGAGCTGTGAAGACGATCGTCGTTGTTGCTCGCGGCTGTGGTGTGGGCAGCGGCGGTGCGAGAGGTGGAGTTTGTGGTGAAAAATGGTGCAATCATCGGAATAAGAAGTGAGGTATAAAACAAAAAGAAATGAAAGGAGAAAACTGTGGTTTTCGTTCCTTTTCCGAGGTGGGTTTCTCCGTCTTTCGCTACGTTACACCGATGTATTACTGACGTTAAATAAGGCCAATAAGCTCAATAGTCAGTCTGTGCGAAGAGGTTTGAAATAAAACTTGTTTACTCGAATTTGCTTTTTAAAGGCGATCGCTAAGCACGGTTTAGAGAAAGCAAGCACCCAAAATAAAAGTGTTTGTTAATCCTCTCTTTCTTTCGTCTTTTTTTCGTTTCCTTTTTGAAATCGTCACTTTAATATCTCATAACACGTAGTGGATAAACCCGAGAAAGATGAAACGCAAGAAGGAAATCCAAATTGTAGTTTTACAGTTTTCAAAAATACAGAAATGATCTACACTTCGTGCTTAAGCAAAACAATATATATTTTTTCTTCTGACTTTCGTTTTGTTTTTAATGTAAACTTCAAAGAAAACAAGGAGAAAATAAACGAAAAAAAAATTGAGAGAGGAGCGAAAACAAAGGGAATACGCGACAGCCTATAATCGAGTCAAATTCATCAAATACCTTCATTGCCCCAGTAGGACAAAAAAACAGAAAGAAAATTGTGTTCCTCCCAGTTAGTTTCAAAGGAGATGAATACTCTTTTTCTTCTGATTAATGTAGTGGCAGGCCTATTATCATTTTTTATTAATTATCATTTATTAATTTTTTTTCTTTCCGCTTCTCTGCTTTATCATGTCGCCTTCATCTTCTTCATTCCAGCATTACCGGATTACGATAAGAAAAAACAATAATAACAAATAAAAATAACAGCAATAACAAGAATGCATCGGGGGGGGAGGGGGAGAGGAAGGTGAGATGTCTGTGTGCGGGTGGCCCAATGGAAGGGGGGGTCCTCGTGCAGCAGTTCAAAAACGAGGGAAAAACAAATCGGAGAGCCATACGGCACACCGCCGAGTGAGGAGAACACATTGAACAAACACAAGAAAAAACAAAAAAAAATCTTTACGCAGCTACACCGGCATCCCTCAAGTCCCAGAAATATCACTTGAACTCCCTATAGCCTTCCTGATCCTAAACCCATGGAAAATAGGGAACTCCTTCCGTCTTCTAGGTTCTGTTGTGTCGGTCCCTTTTGCCTCCGCTTAAAAGAAACGAAGTATGGGTGTCTAAAGAAAGAAACCGCATCTATCCTCCTCGTGTTTCGTTGCTGTCGTTCTTTTGGGAACACAGTAGTTGAACTTCATCTTTTTTTGTTGTTGTTGTTTCACCGAATTTTTTTTCTTCCCTTTTTGTTTCTTTTCCTTATTCAGTACCCGATTGAAAGAATGCGCACATTAACATATCTGCATATATATACGTGCACTCACGCACACCAACAAGACATTCCATTAAGAAAAAATTTATTATTTTCTGTTTTTTTCGTTTCTGGGACTGCAAGGCACGCTACTACCCCCCTAACCCGCTATATATATATATATATTTCTAGGCTTTACTCTGCCTTGTTGTACGCGTAGTACGCCTTGTTGTGCAAGACGAGCTCACCGTCCACGAAGTAAAAGCTATCGCTCACCGTTTCGTTCGGGTTCTCCACAATGGCCTTCTCCCACTCCGGCGAAAGGTTCGGCAGGTCGTAGATCGCCTCCCACGTGTTCGTGGAGTGCGGAATGCAAAACTCAAAGTTGAAGTCAAAGCTCTTGAGGAGCGTGTTACGGAAGTAGTGGCGCTCAATCATCCGGAAGCTCTTCAGGGGCTTGTCGCCGTTCACCCCAAAGACCAGCCGCGCGCCGATCGTGCCTTTTCGAAGCAGTGAAGGGGGGAACTGGTAGTAAATACGGCGCGTGGTCTCAATGTCCTCGGCGGACATGCGCTTAATAGCCTCCGCCGCACGGCGGTACTGCTCTGGGCTCCGCTCCACGTCAAAGTATATCTTCGACGAGTCGTGCATGTCACGGATGGTGAAGCGGTAGAACTCCACGTTGTACGTGTTGGCGCTAAGCGGGCACAGATACTTCTCAGTAGGGCCCGTTAAGGCTAAAACGTGCTCGGGAGTGATAGCCATCGTCGCGGTATAAAAATGTACCTTTCCTTTTTTTTTTTTTCTTCCTTTTTTCTATTTCTTCTTTTTAAAGTATATTTGGTCTCTACGAGGGAGTACTTCGCAAAAGCAACGAATATAAAAATATGAAGAGGCTCTCGAAAAGAATGGGAGCGCACCGGCCGAACAAGGGGGGGTTAAGCAGAAGAAAAAAAAAAAAAAGAGAGATGGATTCGATTAGTATGAAGAAGCTAGCGGTACGCTGTAGACAGTTTTGAAGAATCAAAACAAACTTGTGGATCCAGGATTGGTTTAGGACGTCTGTCGGCTTTGTTCTTCGCTCCAAGGTGCTTTTTCTTTATTTTAGTTGTTCTAATGCAAACAGATATATAAAAAAAAAAGGAGGGGGGGATAGTTTTCCAGAGCAGCAAAAGACAGCATAAATAATAGTCACCTCTTTCAATTCGGTGAGATGTCAAGAGTGGAGCGAGTCATCACCTTTGCTCTTTATAAACGATGTTATCACATTAAGAAAAGCGTGAAAGAAACCACAGAAAAAGGAGGGGCAGTACAGCAGCTCGACGAAGGAACAGCTTTCGAAATCAAGCAAAAAATCATGAAGATGATAATACAGTAAAAAACTGGTAGAAAAAAAAAAAGATACTAGGAGCCGACCCGTTATCGCTCGCTCCCCCTTCTAGCTGGCTTCACTTCTGCTTAGCTAGCGATCGTGACGGTAGTGTTTTTTTGGATGAGTTTTAGCTGAAGAGCCCAGATGGCGTGCGGGGCACCGCTCCTACTCCACCACCACCACCACCCGCTGCATACACGGGATAGCCTCCAGGCGGTGCAGCAGAAGGCGCCGCGTACGTGCCGGAACGTAGTTCGTGTGTGCGCAGCGGCATGGTCTGGCGCACCGCAGCGTCGGGGGACCACATCGAGGACGACGCCTGTGGTGGTGGCTGCGGCTTCTGGGATAGAAAGACGTCCTGCGGTAAATGTGAATCGTACGCTGCCGCAGACGAATGAAAGGAGGGGTAGTAGCCCTCCGCTACGGGTTCCCATCCTCTGTTAGCCTGGCGCGGGACACCATCGCTCGGGTCGGGCCCGCCGGCATAGCCCACCGCCTCCTGGTGCAGTTCACTATCGTTTCGAGCCGGATCGTACGTTGGCTTCCACCCGTGCCGCTCCGCTTCACCAGACCCCGCTACGCTCTCCCTACCAGTGGGCATTCCACGAGGACCGCCGCCTGCACGCATTGAAGACTTCGTTGTTGGCGCGTGGGAGGGCATCGTAGGGGGCGACAGGGGCAGCAGTTGTGCCGCCTCCGCTTGTCGGCTCATGCCTAGCTGAAGATCATCGTGGATCAGTTGCTGCAGCGCTCGACGCTTCTGTCTTGCAATTTCAATCTGATGCTGCAATACTTCTCGCTCCCTCGCAATGTGTTCTCGCTCAAAGCGCAGCTCATCCTCTTGCGTCTTCAGATCCTTCCAATAAAACTCGCGCTCCGTATAAAACCGGTGCTGTTCCATCCGCCACTGATGATCCCGCTCGCTCACCCAGTCCAAGAGCTCATGCGGCGACAGCGGTGAGGCGGAAAGGTTCTTCTTCTCCTCGGGAAGGTGTGACGAGGGCCGGTCGAGCGGCAGTCGTGGAGACGCATCCGCGTAGAACCCGAGCGGGGACAAAGAGTGGTTGAGTCCACCCGACCCTCGCCCGCCTTCTGGCCCAGAAGTGGAATAGGGCAGCTCTGTGCCGCTGCCCACAGACACATAACGCGGCACGTGGGGCTCCCCCTCGTCCTCCCAATCCGCCCCATAAATGGTGCGACGACTCACAGACGGCGCACGGACGGCTGCGGTGGTGTGGCGACTTGCTGCCCGAGCGGCAGATGGCGCTGGAGTGCGGGTTGACGGCTTGTCGTGGCCCCTCTCGACTTCAGGAGAGACCTGGCGCTGAGCTCCTCTCACGCTTCCATTGTACGGATCGGCTGCGGAGCCCCTCAGCTGTGCATCTCCCCCTGGGGCAAGCTGAATGAGCGGGTCCTCGTAAAAATGTTGTGTGGAAGAAGGGAAGTGCTCCTCCTGCTGCGGCGGCAGTCCTTCGTGTGGTCTCGGAGAAGCATGGAAACGCGCGCCACGCTTCTGGTTCCCTTGAGAAGAATGACGTCGCGAGTCGGTGGCTTCGGCTTCACCCCCTGCGGATTGTTCGTCGTCCCGAGAATACGGATGAACCAATCGTGGCCCCACCACCTCCTCCACAATGGCCTGCTGAGACCTTTGACGTGCTGGTGGTGTTTGTTGTGGGGACGCAAGCTCTTCGGAGGCTCTATTGGGTTGACTCCGCTTAAACCTCACCCCACGTGGTGAGGCAGAAGACCGACGCTGCCCAGGCGCCTCACCCCCAGGCGAGAGCTCCGCCCCTGCGCGACGCTGCTGCCGTCCAGGTGTTCGCGTGGAGGTCAGCGCGGGTTCACGAGGGGTTGCAGTGGAGTAGGTCCCCTCTGCATTCCGCCCTGGAGTGATTGCTGCGGTCGTTCCCGTTCCATCAAACGCCGCCTCTGCAGCGAACCCCGGCGGTGGCTGCGAAAACATGACGAGCGTATCCCCGTCACTGAGCCCGAGCGTCTTCCCCGTATCTTCATTGCCCAGCACGTGATCGCCACACAGGATATACTGCTGCGAGACGGGAACCTGCGACACCCCTTCAAGGTACCGCTTCAGCTGCATCCCAGTTAGCTTCGCGGCGCTGCCGTCAAAGACCAAGTGATACAAGACGCCCCGCTCGGCGTTCCGAACGTGAATTGTCCAGCGCGAGGTCGAGGAAGGCGGTTGGTGCTGCCCGCCTGGACTCGCACTGGGGGGGGTTATGCCCTGCGGTAACGCAGCAGAAGAAGAGGGGTGTGGTGCGTTGTGCAGCTGCGCCGCATTCCCTTGAGGCACTCCCGACATTCAGTAAACAAGGAAGTGAAGGGGAAGGGGAACCTTAGGGTATAAAACAATATTTCGGTGGAGCTACTGTTTCAAGGCCTTCGTATTCCCTTTCCGTTCCACTGTGTTTTGTTGCTTTATGAATGAAAAGAGAGCAATAAGAAAGGCTCGTGAAGTTTTTTAAATGCGGAAATACAGTGATCAAAATATTTTAAAAAAGTAGTAAACAGAAAAGTACAGAAGTACGTGAAATGCACAATATTGTTTTTATCACTTGATTTGAGGGATAACGCTTGTTTGGTACAAAGGTGCACGTGTGTTGCTTTCTCTTTCACAGACACTTGAGTGTATGTGCTGCTATAATAGAAGTGAATATGTTCTAATACTTTATTTATTTAAAAAATAAGTGAAGAAAACAATGAGTAATGATTAATTGAAATAAATTAATCAGATATGTGAAATATATCAAGTAATGAGTGATCGGCAATACGAGAATGTAGAGATGAACGAAGACACGAGGCAAAAACAAAAACAAGACGTCCTGAATTCAAATAGTGTGGGGTGTTAAAGTAACTTTTTTTTTTCGATCGATATGATTGAGAAAGATGTGTCTAAGATATATATCGATGTATGTGTGTACATACAAATTGAATTACTTTCTGCACATCGAAGTATTACGCATATTATTAAGATCAGAGAAACGTGAGAGAGTCACAGAGAAAGTAATGCATCTCAGAAGTAAATTTGCCGCCACATTCATTCATCCCAAATGTTGGTGAATAACGATTGATTATTCATATTTTGCGAAAAAAATCGTTTATTATTATGTGGTGGTTTTTTTTTTTTTTGTAATATTAATAATACAATACTGTTTTTATGTCGTGTGAAGAAACCACTACCTCCAGAACGAATCCTTTTCAACGGAGCTTTTCCTTATTGTTGCTGTTGTTACTGGTTACTATACGACTACCATACAGTGGTTACTCTACCTCGATTGGTGCAGCTCGTGAAATTTGACGCTCTGTAATCCTGCATTCACTTTTATTCTTTTCTTTCGAAGCAGCTTTTTTTTCTTTAAAAAAAAGGAAATTTCCATAACAACAGACATCCTCCATAATAAAAAAGCTTCACCAACTACGAACTGTTGTTGTTTATGACTACAACGCATTATTAGATTCGCTATATGTACTTTTTTATTTCGTCGGCGGACGTCTCATCTTGGTGCGTATCGACTAGTGCTGCTTGTTCGCAGCTGCCCTTTCTTCAAGTGAAGGCTTCAAAAATTTTAGAAAGTACTGCGTCATGGTGTACCCAAACACTAACTTTGGCGTAGAGGTCAATATCTTGGGCGTGATCCCCTTATAAAAGGCGGAAAACCCTTCCTTCTGGCACGTCTCCCAGAAAATCCGCTGCCCTGAACTGCTCTCATGCCATGATTGGCCTTGAATGCGGGTCTTGATGACGTCCATCGGCGACGTGGCCAACACGCCGAGGACCCCGCCCACCGTACTAGCACACACGTTCTGAAAGAAGGTAGCGTTTCGGTAATTACCCTGCAAATGAAAGACATACTCTTTCGTGAAGGCGGTACCGCCGAACAAGAAGAAGGATCCCACGGCATTGCGAGTAGCGGTGGTCATCGCCCCCGCATACAGCTTCCGTGGTCCATAATCCAGAAACGCGCGGACTAAGCCGTGGTGCTGCACCGCGTCTTTGTTGGTTTGCTTAAGAACCTTCATGCGATCAAAGGGAAGCAGCACCGTTTCGCTCACCCCTACGAAGCAGCCCGCAAACGACTCCAGCAGAAGCGCGCCACTGCCGGTGTGAAGAAGGTTTGTCGCACGAACAGCATCCGTCGAGGAACGCACCGAAGACGACTTCACTGTACTGCTGGAGGCAAAGAACCAATGCGCGTGGTGCTGGTACATGTAGTCCCTGGCCATGGGCTGACCAGCAAACTTCATCACCCGCTGCGACACCTTGTACATGA
The DNA here is from genome assembly GCA_030849815.1 of Vickermania spadyakhi. Classification (NCBI taxonomy): domain Eukaryota; phylum Euglenozoa; class Kinetoplastea; order Trypanosomatida; family Trypanosomatidae; genus Vickermania; species Vickermania spadyakhi. The sequence goes on from JASAOA010001794.1 coordinate 71,750, forward strand.
CGGCGTACCGGCTGCCGGGGTACAAGTGACGAAGCTTCTGCAGCAACGTACTGCGCTGCACAAGGACGGCCGCCCCGCTCTCAGCAGTTCCACCCCTCGCTGTGGCCCGTGCAGCGGCTGCCTCCGTGAGTTTCATCTCGAGGGAGCCAAACACCACATCGTAGAAATTACGCCCCGTGGCTCGGAGGCTATGGGGGTCCACCACACGGTGCCGATGCGACATCAAGCGCTTCGCGACGGTGTCGAAGGGATGAAACAGTAAAATTTCACACGTCCCGGCGATGGTGGCGGCACCGCCCGGGCCGAACCAGAATCGACGGCAGAAGTCCGTGAAGGAGGTCCAACTGGACGAGATCCACCCCGCTGGTTCGCCGTGGTGGCGGCTGGAGCCGGCTTCGACTGGGGTGGAGGAGGAGGGCATCCGCCGCTTCGTCTCGCTGTCTGCTAGATACGGTACGTGTTCTCTGTAGGGGGTGGCGTGAAGCAGGGGAAAAAGTCGTAACAACAGCCAAAAAAAAATTAAAAATGTCGATAAAGCGTAAAAAAGGAGAGCGAAAGAGTGGAGAATTTGTTCTTTGCGTCTTCTGTTGAAGCAGCTCTGTAAAAAATACAAAAATGATCTTCTCTCTTTGGGGGGTGGTGGCGTTAAGGCAGTGTAAATCAATGATGCAATCTGTGAAGAAGTATATATTCTTTTGTAGGTGTTTGGAATTCCTCATGACGCACCGTAAATGCGGAGGAAAACCAAACAAAAAAAAAAGGAAAAAAGAGAGAGAGAGAAAAAGCATCGAATGTTTGAGAACCCATGAAATCAAAAAAGGAGAAAGAAAACATAAAAAAACGACGTCAAGAATAATGTATTGCGTTCAGTTATTTTAAATATTTATTTACACCTAAGGCGAGAGAAAATGAGAGAAAGCTGTTTCATCTTCCTCCCATTACGATCGTTTTTTTGGTTTTTTTGGCTGCCACGTTTCACTCTCAGTAGTCTCTTTCGAGCATTTTTCTTAAAAACGGAAACGGGTTTTTTTTTAAGGGGCGAAAAGAAGAAAAAAAAAAAACAAAAAAAAGCTTTGCACAAATAAAAATAATAGTTTAGACTCCACGGAAGAAAGCATGCAGAGGAGCAATCCAGTCATCTTTTGTGTAGTTTGTTGTCTCTCAAGCTAATTGTGAAGTGTTGGTTTATTTGTTGTTACTTTCTTCATAGTATAGTCGAATACTCAAAAGTATTAGTGTAACAAAAATAAAAGGGAGTAACTGGAAATCTCATTCATTTCCCGTGTTCTCACTCTCTATATGAAAGTCTATGTATATGGAACTAGAATTCTATTGCCTTTTATCATAGATAGACACAAGTTTAAAAACGAATGGCCACGCATGCACACATGGAAAGTCAATTGGATATGCTGTTCATGTGCACGTATGTGTGTGTACTTGTTCTCCAAAAATAAATAGGTAAATAAATAAAAGTAGTACACTCATCTTGAAGTCGATAGAAATCTGTTGTTGTTGGTTGGTTGGTTGGTTAGTTGGTTTATCCGAGTACTTCTTTAAAGGTGATTAGAAATTCCACTTTTCCGTCATCCAACAAACAAAAAAAAAAAATCGTTAAGCTCGCTCGTCTTTGATTTTTTTCTGTTTGCCACTCTCTCTCTGCTCAGTGTTGTAGTTGTCGAAGTTTGAGCGGACGTACCTTTGCTTTCATGGGCTCTTCTTCTCTCCTTTGTCGAGAGAGAAAGCAAGAGCGATCACGCAAAAAAGAAAAAGAGAGGAGCACTGGGTTGGGGGGGGGGTTACTTGGTGTGTGGAGCGCACTCGACGGTCGTTTCCTGGACCTTCTCCACGGGAGCGAAAAAAATGAGTCGATCACTCGGAACCGCCTGCGCACTCGTCACCGAACGCCGTCCAGGCAGCGGAGCGGAGGTTTCGGAGTTCAACCTCGACTTCGGGAGGGGAGAGACGTCGCGCTGCTGCCGCCCCACAGCAATACCGTGGACTTCGGCTGCCTGGTTCATCACACTATGTGAGGAAGAGGCGTCACTCCTCTCTACGACGGGTGTCGCGGAGGAGTTCTCCTTTGAAAAGAAAATGTTCCGGTCATCCGGCATCGGGCTGAGACTGGCGGTGCGTGAGGACTTGCGCTGCGAGATGGTGGGCTGCTGCTCTTCCACGACGTGTCGGCCCTCGTCCTCCATCTCGTCGGCAGAGGGCCAACTGCGGGACCGCTTCAGCGAGTCTCGAATGCTCAGCACTCTGCTGCAGATCTCGTTGGTGAGCCGCTCCTCCCGATAACTGCAATCTCTGTGAGGAAGAGCGGGAGATGCGGCGGTGTCGACAGCCTCCAGTGGGGTCGGGCGGGACACAGCGGTGGACCGAGGTCGATCCGCGGAACTCCGGCTGTTCGAGCCCTGTGGAGCGGTGGAGTGCAGCGGGGCATGGGGGTGTGGTTCGGGAGAGGAGGCACTCTGGGAAGGCGAAACATCTGCAGATCGAGGAGCGCGTGACATCATTAATGGTCAGGTATGAAAAGAGCAAAATAATTTTAAAAAAATCTTTGGAGATGCGTTTCAGAGGTGTTCGGTGCTGTGGTTGCGTAGATACGGGGTTTTCTCTTTTTTTTTTTTTTTTGGTATGTAGTATACAGCTCGTTCTGGAGGTGGAGAACGAACGAGATGTAAAAAAAGATCAAAAACTATACTCGGAATTCAATGGAATGCTGACCATTAAAATAAAAGAAGTAAAGAAGAGAGAAGAAGAAATAAGCGAAGCCAAGCATTCTACGCGCAATACATATATATATGCACAACAATATACAAGAATATATAGGAGGGAAGGGAAAAAGAAAATTCAGATTCAATGGAAACGGGTAGTCCAAAAGAATAGAGATAAATATAATAATAAAAATAATAATAATAATAATAATAATAATAGGAAAAAGGAAAGTTGACCGAAACGAAGAAAATATCATAGAAATACTCTCATGGCAAAATGAAGTAACAGAAGCGTGGAAAAGTGCTAGCAAGTCTAAAAAAAACAATACAGGTCCATAAAATAGATAAATATACTAGAGGAGTAGAAACATATATGAAGCAATAGATAAATGTTGAAACTTCGCGCGCTACCGCTCACTCACTCACGCACACTCGTTCCTTTTTTTTTGATAAAATACCGTATCTCAACCGTATCATGCACACACACACACACATAAAACTACATCACTGGGCACACATGCCGACTCCAGATGCAGGTGGTGCTTCTTGGAGAAGAAACGCAACGCAAAGGAGCATTTGAAACGCCTCAAGGCCTCCGCTTCCGTGGCACATCGTTCACCAAGGAGCAGCAGTCTGTAAAGGCCTTAGTTAGCCTAAAAGCGATAGGATTTGGAGAATGCATCGTCAAAACGAAGGGCAGAGAAGAAGAAATATTATATATTTAATATGTTTTGGATAGACGAAAAAAGCAACACACAGCCACCCAAATTCTGTAATGTGAAACAGCCCTTAAATGAAAAGGAAAAGAGTAGTCGCAAGATCACAAGACCATGATACATAACAATCATCATACTATATGTCTGTAATATAATACATACGATAGATAGAGGGAGAGATAGACCGACAGATTGATAGATATTCCTTGAATGAGAGCAGAGAAAAGCTTTTTACGGAACGGCGAGAAAGAAAAAAAAGCAGAAGAAGAAGCGATGCAGTCAGTTTAGCGTTGTTTTTGTGGCTGTTTTCTCGATTCCGTGGCACTTCTTACTTCCGCTGCGTTCCATTCCGTGTAGAGGTGTGTGAACTCTGTCTCGGATGCTTTTCTCTTCGACAGAGTAGCCGTGGTGTCCGCCTCAATAGCTGGGGACGAACCACAACGCCGGGCCATCACCCCTATTTGTCTCTATAAACTTTTTTCTTTGTTTCTTGTATATTACCACAATAATAAAAAAGAGAGTGAGCGAAAGATAGCTTTAACTTACAGTCCCAGCAATGGAGTATTATACTATTTCTCTGCTACTACTTCTACTTGTTTTCAACATACACTTGCTTCATTCTGTACATATCTTTTTTTTTTGTTCGTTTTATTTTGTCTAAGTGTGTGCGTATATGTGCGTTGGGAAAACCTTCTTTCATCTCCAACGATCTTATCACTTCCCGCACTCTCGCACAATCATCATAAAACATCGTAAAACAAAACAATTCAAGAAAGAGACCTCACCTCATCTTACCTCCTCCTCTTCCTCGCTCTGGGATGGTCCGCCAATCCGGTCCTCAAACATCAAAACCTTATTTTTATCTGAATCTCTTTTTGTTTCGGTGATGGATTTGCTTCTGTTTTTTTTTTTCTTTTCTGTTGTAGTTATTGGGCGAAGTGTATTGTATCCCTGCTCTATATTTGATTGTTTAGAAGGAGAGAAAGAGATAGAGGGGATTTCACTAGTGGGATTGATCATTAATGAAGTGTGTGAGTGATCACCTTGAATTGTCCACTCTAAATTTTGTACTTAAAATTCTTTTCGGTTCTATTCTTTTCTGTATCTTCTATCGTTGAAGTTAGGATTTGCTTGATTTTTTTGTTGTTGTTTTTTTTTTTGTTGTTAGGGGTGGGGAATATATTAATGAAAAATATAGTTACCCTATTTAATATTTTTATTATTTTTTTTTCTGTTTTTGTCTTGTCTCTTTAGGATTCAATAGAGGAATCAACAACAAGAGTCAAGAAGTAGTAAAGATAACACCCGTCGCTGTGTGTGTTATGTACACTCTGAATCATTATTTAGTTCCCTCCGGTATTTCTGTTGACAAAGTGTATCAATCGAGTCGCTTCAACACCCACACACAGCCACCACCACCGATAATCTGCACTTACTACTGTATTAAAAGTCTTCCTCCAAAGAGAACTTCTTGGAGCCCTCGTCCTTGACCATCACGCCGGCCTTCTGATACTCACTCACCTTCTTCTCAAAGAAGTTTGTCTTACCCTGAAGGGAAATCATCTCCATGAAGTCGAACGGGTTTGTGGCCTTGTAGTGCTTCTCCTCTCCAATGGACACCAGCAGGCGGTCCGCCACGAACTCAATGTACTGCGCCATCAGCTCAGAGTTCATCCCAATGAGGCGCACGGGCAGCGCATCGCAGATGAACTCTCGCTCAATCTCCACCGCTTCCGTCAAGAGCTCCAGCACGCGCTCTCGGGGCAGGCGGTGCGTCAGGTGCCGCTCGTACAGCAGCGCCGCGAAGTCCGTGTGCAGCCCCTCGTCCCGGGAGATGAGCTCGTTGCTGTACGTCAGACCCGGCATCACCCCGCGCTTCTTGAGCCAGAACAGCGCGCAGAAGGAGCCTGAGAAGAAGATGCCCTCCACGCACGCGAAGGCGAGCAGCCGCTCCGCAAAGCTGTGGCTGCTTCCGATCCACCGGATCGCCCACCCCGCCTTCTTCTGAATGCAAGGAATCGTGTCGATCGCGTGCAGCAGCCGCATCTTCTCCGCCTCGTCTCGAATGTACGTGTCCAGCAGCACCGAGTACGTCTCACTGTGGATGTTCTCCATCATCAGTTGGAACCCGTAAAACGCTCGCGCCTCTGGCACCTTCACATCCTCAATGAACCGCAGCGCAAGGTTCTCCACCACGATCCCGTCGCTCCCTGCAAAGAAGGCGAGCACGTGCTTGATGAAGTGCTGCTCCCCCTCGTTCAGCCGCTCCCAGTCATTCATGTCGCTGCCCAGGTCGATCTCCTCCAGCGTCCAGATGCACGCCATCTGCTCCTTGTACTTGTCCCAGATGTCGTGGTACTGAATCGGGAACATCACCAGCCGGTGCGGGTTTTCGCGCAGCAGCGGCTCGTCCTCGAGGTTCTCCTTCACATTCGGTCTCTTCGGCGCCGTCGCCAACCCATCGCACTCCTCCGAGCGACTACGCTTGCGGTTCTGAGACATTAGAAAAATTGAATAATAATGAGTAAAAAATAGTTGGGTTAAAGCAGCCTTTGTGTATTAGTAGTTGAATGTGTAAGTTGAATCTTTCCTGTTTTTATTTCTATTTATTCCGTTAATCCTCTAAGGAATCTCTAGTTCTTCTAAAGAAAATTATTTAGTTCCAATTTAAAAAAATAATACTTTCATTCAAAAAAAAAAAAAAAAAAACATTCAGGAAAACCGAAATCAGAAACAGAGAAAAAACAGCGAAAAAGAAAACGATTCAGAAGATTTACTAGTCATAAGTAAGTTAAGAACCTCGACACGTCACAAATCATGGCGATCCCTACAATATCATAAAAACAAATGAAAGGACGATCCATCTTCTTTTTTGTTATGGTTCGTATTTTTTGTTGCTGTATTTGCCACCATTCTCATCGCACTTCTCTTCAGAATTGGAATCCAGCATCCTCCTCCCAATACACAAAGTCCTTCGCACGATTCCGCAATTTGCAGCACGGCAGTCAAGTGATCTCTTGCTGCCCCGCCATACAAACAAAATAATAATAAAAACATTTACCTCTAATCCAAAGAGCAGTGCACCCCAACACCTCCAACCGAAGAAGACAAAAAAATTACAGAGCATCTCCAGAGCCAACTTTCATCGCATCTTCCTCCTCTGTGAGGCTTATAATTCCAAAAGAATCAGCCCCAGTTGCCCTGAAGTTTCACTACACCATACTACTGAGCTCTTTAGACCCTTTCATGGCGTTTCCATTACGATCCTCCAGTGACTGTACGCCTCCTGCCCTTGCGTTAAATACTTGCGTCCCATCTCATCCTTCAGCGTAATGACGGGCTGGAGTCGAACAGACGATTGATTCGACGAAATACCTCCTCCGCATTCCCAAACGCCTCCAACGGGTCATTGTGCCAGTCCATTAAGCGGAAGCTGTCCTTCGTGAGACCAATCGAACGCCCCTCATCCTTCCCTCCAGGACAAAATTGCGCCAGCCGGCCAGGCGACGCACATTTGAACCGGATCACACGGTCCTCCGTGGAGTAGATCACCANCAGAGCCAACTTTCATCGCATCTTCCTCCTCTGTGAGGCTTATAATTTCAAAAGAATCAGCCCCAGTTGCCCTGAAGTTTCACTACACCATACTACTGAGCTCTTTAGACCCTTTCTTTGTGTTTCCATTACGATCCTCCAGTGACTGCCACGCATCCTGCCCTTGCGTTAAATACTTGCGTCCCTTCTCATCCTTCATCGTAAAGACGGGCTGGAGTCGAACAGACGATTGATTCGACGAAATACCTCCTCCGCATTCCCAAACGCCACCAAAGGGTCATTGTGCCAGTCCATTAAGCGGAGGCTGTCCTTCGTGAGACCAATCGAACGCCCCTCATCCTTCCCTCCAGGACAAAATTGCGCCAGCCGGCCAGGCGACGCACATTTGAACCGGATCACACGGTCCTCCGTGGAGTAGATCACCAGTTTCCGGCCGTCGTGCGCGGCATCCCACCCCTTCATCGTGTCCAGGTCCCCCACGCGCAGCGCACCGTACATCGCACGCATCACACCAGCAGGCACCCCAACCATCCCCGACGCGGCATCCGACAGACGGGTGAAGGAGCGGTCCACCACCAGCGCGCACTCGCGGAACTCTGGGTGGCGCACCACCTCCCCGGCCACGCCGCCCCCAATGCTGTGCCCCAGCAGTAAAACGTTCTGCGCCGCGATCCCGTACTCCCGCATCGCCCACCGCACCACCGCCATCGCGTCCTCCACAAGGTCTCCCAGGCGCACCACTCGTCCCCCCCCGCTGTTCGAGACCCCGCGGGGGTTGTAGTAGATCTCGTGCGCCGCCACCCTCTCCAGCAGCGGCTCCGCTCTGCCGACGCTGTGCTCCATGAACTCGCCATTCCCACCAAGGTACAGCACCCAGCGCTGCACGCCCGGGGTTCGGTGATGGATCACCACCGTGTCCAGCTCGCATGGGCCGACACGGAAGCGCTCCACTCCGTAGCCGTTTGCCGTGAGGGACCGCATCTTCTCCAGTAATGGTTTCTGTTCCCTAGGAGGAAGGTCCAGGAGGTTGAACACCAGCAAGGGGAGGCTGAGGACGAGGGTCACAAAACGAAGCAGGAAATAGAGAAGAAGAAGTTTATTCAGATGGCTCCAGAGCGGGTAATCCACGGTGCGAGAACAGAAGTAAAACAACACCTGAAGGCCGGCACACCAAAACAATGCTTTCCATCTGTATCCGCCTGACACTAGCAGAAAGAGCGCAGCGAGCACCTTAGAGAGACCAACCTGCAAACGAAGAAGAGCTGCAGTGAAAGCTCCGGGAAATAACGCGGTGGATTCCAATCCGGTATTGCACCTCATCGTCAAGCAGCGGCTCATTTATAAACTTCCCTGACACGCAACAACGAGAAGAAGAGAAAAGAAAGAGAGAGAGAAAGAGAGAGCAAGAAGCTGTGGCAATTCTGAACATGTGCAGAGGAACCGAGATGGATAGTGCAACGTTACGGACGCCAAGAGTACCAGCTACCTAGAACCGAAGTACAACATATCCGATAATATAAGAGTTGAACTTCTACACCGTCTCCCTTCGTATTTTCTTATTCATTTTGAGTTCTCTTTTGTTC